>PVJH01009143.1:0-80856 GCA_004026705.1 Nesogale talazaci | reverse complement strand
GACTGCAGATCTTTATGACCACAGACTGCCAAGTGTTTCTCCTAAGGATCAGCTGGCGGGTTTGACCACGAGTTTGAAATTCTTGTCAAGCACAGGTTCCAAGAGGAAGTGGCTTAGTCAAAGTCAAAAGCTGGAACCTAACCCAGATCTTTCTAATATCCAAGCTCGTGGTCTTTCTCCTCACCAGTGTGGCATGCCCACAGCAACATCACTGTGACTCAGCTCCCCAAATGTGGGAGAATTCAGAGGACAACAGAGGCAGAAACTGGAATGATGGGCTTTTCATGGGGGCAACACGAATTTCCAAAGTCATCACAAGTAAGAAGAGGTAGAGAACAGATTCTTCCTCAAAGTCTGTTAAAAGAACCAACCCAACCACCACCTTTGAGTTAGAACTTGAGTCTCCAGGACTGTAAGACAATAAATTTCAGATGTTTGAAGTCACACACACTTGTTACTTTGCTATTGTGGTCCTAGGAAATTATTATAAGGGACAAACCTATGTTCACCCACTCATTCACAAATTACTCACCGAGCTTCCTCTGTGCACCAAGGCTGAGTCAGACATGGGGGACTCAGCAGCCGACTGGGCAAGTCTCTTCTCCTCTGCTCCCAGCCAGCAAGGAAACAAGTCTGCATATAGTCTCCTTGGCAGTAAAATAAGACAGGACGATATGATAATGAACTCTTAAGGACTGGAAAGATCTTTATGGACAGGGTGGTCAGGGAAGGACTCTCTGAAGAGAGCTGGAGGAAGAGATGGAGCAAACCATCCAAAGACATGAAGGAAGGGCATTTCCATCAGAGGGAGTAAATCTTACCTTCTTGTGTGGACTCAGAAGTCAGAGGAGGCTTGGAATATCAGAAGTCAAAAGTGGTGGGAGTGAGTGAGAGGGAGAGGAATTAGAAATGAAATTGGAAAAGGGTGCAGTCCATGGAGAATCTTATAAGGAGTGTTGCGAAGTAAAATAAAAGATGTTCAATTCATTAGATTCATGGCTAAGCAAAAAAATAATGTGCTGTCAAGGTGACCTTCTAGGTGTTAAACACAGGGTCAGTGGTTTGAACTCACCAGTGACTCTGAGAAAGAAGGATGACAGTATCTACTTCTGTTAAGATTTAAAGCCTCAGGCACTTAAAGGAGAAGTTCTTCCATGTCCTGTAGGGTCACTCTGAGTGGGAATGGATTTAATGAGTTTGGTTTGGGGAGTGTACAAATATGTCCCTCCTCGGTGAGGATGGCACAGAGGAGGCAGTGTTTTGTTCAGGAGTGCACAGAGTCACTATGGGTCTGAACCAATTCACTCGCACCTAACAGCAAAAATAACTTGTATGAAAAGCCTTATATGTTGTTTATACAAAATTCAATATCGCTGGGTACCCAGTATTTTTTTAATGTTTAACAGTTTGACTGGCATATAGTATACACATCACATAATTCAATAGTTTAAATGTATTAAAAAACAGTTGTGCAACCATCACTCAAATCAATTTCAGGACGTTTTCTTCTTTTTTTGCACTCATCATAATTAGCTCCTCCATCTCTCACCAACCTCCCTTGCCAGAACTCCGAAAAACTATTAATGCAGCAACTGTCTCTATAGATTTACCTATCCTGGACTTCATGTAAAGCAAACCATACCTAAACAAGTAGTAATAATAGCAGCAACAACAAAACCAAAAAATCCAACAGAAACAAAATAAAACATTGAAGAGTATTAGTTACAAAGATAATGGGAAAATTTAAAAACTAGAATGAATTTTAAATAGGTCAAAATGGGGAACAAAGGATAGGGTGTTACATTTTAACCTAACGACAGAGTCCCCTTCCCGATGCACTCTGTCAGAGAGCAAGGCTGGTCACATCCAGTCAGTAGTGACAGGGGATTATTCTAAGGGACTTTTCTAAGTGGGGACCCAACAAATGGATTTTGGGCTTTCACTGTCACCATCGCCTTCTGCAAGCTGAGTGCTCAGACTTTACACTCTAATGCTATTCTCTCCTCTGGTCTTGCACGTTATCATTTATGATCCTTGGATCACACAGACTGGTTTGCTGCTTCTGTACACTTAGCTGTCACTTCCCTTAGATGGTTTCTAGCTTTAAGACAAGCCTTTAAGACTCCAGATACTCTTCTTTCTGCTAGCTGGGCACCATCTGGTTTCTTTATCACACTTTGCTGTAGCACTCATATCTTACGTGATCTCTTTATGAGGGCAAATGATGAGTAAAGCTGTGTCATAAGGATTGATTGTTCTTCGTTAACTTTAGCAATACAATTAAATGCCAGCTCAAAAATTCAGTTTTGTATCTATAGTGTATATTTATCCCTGGTCCACCGTGGAGACAACGTGGTCCACCTTGGAGACAATCCTCTTTTTGCAGAACAGTACAAATCATCCCCTTGGGGAACAAGCTCATTTTATTGATACTATCCTTAATTTAGCAAATGTTATAAGATTTCAAGTACCATTTAGAAAAGGAATGCACACATCTATAAGACTGCTTTTTACACCAATATACATGGACTGTTGACCTGTACAGATCAAACACTCAAATGACTGGACACTCCTTAAGCAAGCAGTGAGGTGGCAATAGGGCAAGGCTTTCACTAACGCTCACTCACAAGAATGCCCCTGACTTACATTTGTTAAATCTGACAGCTCAATCTCATTAACCCTCAGCAATTTTTCCTGACAGCCATGGAAAGCCATTGAAGGAAGTAACATGATTCCATTTGCTTGGTAAACGAGGATTCCTCCTTCTGTGTGGAAAAGTGGGTTGTGGTCAAAGACGAGCAGAATCAGGGGATGGTTGCTGGAGACGGCCAAGCAGGAGTTGACAGTGCCTTGCATTGGATGGTGTCGGTGTTCTCAGCAAGTCGGTGGCTTGAACACATACATGGGAGGGAGAGCCAGCAGAGTTGGAAATGGATTGCAAGAATGGAGGGAAGAAAAGGAGAAAATCAAGGGTGATCTTGATACTAAAGCAAACCGTTATGTTTTGTGAGCCTGCGGAAGCTGAAAGATACAAGAGGTCTCTCTGGGGATTCAGACATGTGATGACATTGGTGGACTTCGGTGATTTCGCTCAATTCTGTAGCCTGGGCCAACATTCGACGTTGTGCTGACCAACTACATTTATAGCCAAGCACTGTGCTCTTGGAGGAGGAATCCCAGAGTCCTTGTGATGGGTGATAGTCAATCTCATCCACTCTTGGAGAAACCAGGAATAGCAAGGATCTGGGGCTCTGGGTTCTTCAAGTTGCTGGACCACTCTTGAAAGATGAGGTTGCTTTAAAACTTGAGCTACAATAACCTTTTCCCAGGAGAGACACAACCGCTCATTATGCTCTTATGGGTTTCACGAAGAGAGAGACGTACCTGAGTGAAAAAGAATGATGGGGCTGGACACCAACTTCCGTTGCCAGCTTTGGTTACTTCAGGGAGTGGAAACTAATAAAAGAGAGTTTGGGGAAAGAATTTAGGAGACCAAATCTAATGATGGCAGCACAAAACAAAGAGGCTCTGTGTTCTCCTGGCCGATGTGTTGCCTTCAAGACACTGTCCCTACTGTACGTTCTCACAAAAGCTGAAGGAGTAATCACAGCACATTTATCATTCACCGGCCAGAATTATTTTGGCAAGAAATCTATGCCCCAGAATGCATTATGTTCACTGACAACATATTCTGGAAAATGAAGATTTGTTTTTTTCCCCCCACCCCAAAGCCAGTAGGTGCTTAGGCAACCGTGTCAGGCTAAGGAGCTGAATGATTATGTCATTATATGTGTAGCAACTACTTTGAATAAATACGAAATGATCCACAAAGTCAGGTCTTGTTAATGGGCAGCTTTGGCAGTCAGCTATTAAAAGCCAGGCTGTGAAGAGCTGGATAACACTCAGGGTTCCTGAAAAAGAATCCAAAATGTTCTGTGTGGAAAGCGGCTTTGGGCAGGAATATATGCTTTTGTCCCAACGTTAGGGTTCTGGAGACTGAAACAGAGATGCATACTTGCTCTGCACAAGTTGGGCAGCTGGAGGACACTGAGGAAGAGAACTGCAGGCAAGGTGGCCATGGGGGAAACCATGGGGTGCACTCGGCTTCCTGCTCTAACGGGTAGAAATACATTCTAACTGACATCATGCCTGCTGCTCAGATGTTACTGGAGCACAGAGGGTCCTAGGGTTGCTTGCATGTTGCAGGGTCAGGAGGAGGGGTTTTACCGAGAACAATAGCTGGAGGTTGACATGGAGGTCTGATTGATAGTTTCAGGTAGGGTTTCTCAACCTCAACCCTTTCAAGACTTGGAGCTGGATCATTCTTTGTGGTGGGCGCCTGTCCTGGGCTTTAGAGGATGTTTACTGGCATCCCGGTTCTCTACTCACTACGCACCAGTTGCACTTCCCCACCCCAGTTGGTGACAGTCAAAATGTCTCCAAACCTAAAACCAAGCCCAATGCCATTGAGTGCATCCTGACTCGATGTAAGTTTTCCAATCGTTACAGGGACAGAGTCTCCTCTTTCCCCGATGGGGCAGCTGGAGGGTTTGAACCATGAACCTTGTGGTTAGTAGGACAATACTTGACCAATGGTGCCACCAGCACTCTTTGCCACATGCGCCCCAGAAGGGCATTTTGAAAGCCAAGCCCAGGACCTTGGGGTTGGGTGTGCAGATAGATCAGCCAGCATGGAGGACATTTTGTTTAACGTGGATTCATGGACCCAATGAAGGTACACCGGGCACCAGTCAGAGTCACCAACAGTGTCCCTTGTAGCTGAGACACTCAAATGCTAGTGGAAGAAAGGTCTGGAGATTTACATCCCCCAAAGAGCAACTCTGGAAACCTACAAAGTACGGTTCTACTCTGGTCCAAGTGGGGTCACCAGGGGTCTGAAGCCACTACAGAGTTTTGCGTGGGAAGCACTGAATCAGCTTCCACCCTCTCCTTAGATAGGAGAGAAAGCCAAGCCTCAGAGCAGTGGAGACTGGCCCAAGGTCACACAGCTACGGAGAGTGACTCATACACCAGCCTCCAGCATGCCCTGAGACCCTCCCTGGCACAGTCCTTGCCCTCTCCGGGAGACAAAGGCGACCGGCACTGAGTCTTATTTCTATTCATGGCAGCGCTTGCAAAGCAGTCCATGTCTACTTGGATGGGACACCTGAGACCATCCTCTCCCAATGACTCCTTGCATGCGTAATCAGGCAGCGCTTCCTCCGACTGAGCAGCAGCAGCCCTTTCTGTCTTGGGACTGAAAAGCAGGCGGGTTTGGAATGCATTGCCTCACCAAGTTGTCTTTCTAATCAGCCCAAGAAATAACAATAATAATACATATTTCTAAAGAAACCTCAAGGATATCACATAGGATTCAATTTGCTTATGAAAGATCTCTTTATAGTCTGCTTTCCTCAGTTCGTTACACAGCAAGTGGAGAAAGCCAGCCTCCTCGGGGAGGTCTCCAGACACACTCCTTTGACCCATTCCCTTGGAAGCATGCCTCCTCCTGCCTTTAGAAAAAGAAGTGCCAGTGTGGACGGGCTCCTCTGCTGGGCCCGGTATCTTTTACTCCTCGTGCCTTTCCGGTCATCAACCCCTCCTGAGAGCCTCATCTGGGAAGTGTCTCTCCAACTCCCACCATCAAAAAACAGCATCCAGGTGCAATTGTTCACATTCCCAAATGACTTCCCAGCCTTTTGATGATATTCTTCCATTGAGACCTGGCCAAGGGACCCTGGGGTGGCTGGGGAGAGTAGCCATTTTGATAATCCCCAACTCCCAAACCCAACCAGGCTCAAGGGTTTCCAACTGATGAGTCAGTCGGCTGAAGAAGGAACACCTCAGTGTCTCTATCTCTCCCTGGTCCAGCAAGTAGCAGGGGGCAGGAGCGCATCAGCCAGATTGTGAACTAAGGCACCTGAAACAGGATCACTGTGCCCTGGTGGGTCAGAAGGAAAAGAGAACCGGGCTCTCAAAGCTGGATACTTTATATAAGCTACCTCTTGAAAACATATACTAGTAAGCATTTTAAAACAGCAACCTTATTTCAACTTTACTTCCTAAAACGATGCTGTTATGCAGGGTAATTACATAATAAATTTGTTAGGGGGGGGGGCTATCAAGCCATAAAAATGGCGGTAATGGTTTGTCGTGTAATAGCTGAATTGTAAATGAGCTTTGCAGCATTAATGAAGCAGGTTGCTACAATTGGGAGGAGCCCATTGTGCGGGGTGTCTTGAATTTCTAAAAAGTGGTCCAGAGGTTCAGTATCATTATCCCTTCATTTTAATATCCCTTCAAAGTTAACCCTTTGAAGACAGAGTGTTGGAGGATTGTGGGTGGAGTAAGAGCCCTCTGAGTAAATACAAAAATAAACTCTAAAATGATAGCCCAGAAATGTGCTGGTAAAAAGAATTCCCCCTGTGGAGTGAGGGTAGTGTAAGCAGTTCAAAATTCAAAGCCAACCACTTACAAGTTACATGGTCTGGACTAATGTGGTAGTTACCAATCTGTTGTCAATTTGAGACTTCAGAGTGAAGGGGCAGAGTTTAGACTGGCAATCAGATTATAGCTTGATGACCTCATTTGGAGGTGCTAAGGAGATAAATAACTCATTGGAGGGAGGGAGGACACATGGTTGCTGACAAGACACGATGGAGCTATACTAGAACCCTGGAACTGAAGGAGTCACATGGAGATACCTGCCAGTGCTGAGGAGCTTCCACCTTCACTGCATGCAGAAGCCTATCCATCCATCGGCCTGTGATCTTCCTGCATTCGATGTCATTGCATGTATTGAATGAGTCTGAAGAGGAATTTATAGATTAGTATCGGACAAATGAACAAATATCGGACTTATGGATGTGATCTGGACAGGGCTGGGATGTTTTCTCAATATTCAATTGCTCTCGTACAGAAAGCTCTTTCTTATACACATATGAGTAGCTATGAATTTGTTTCTCTAGACGACCCAGACGAATACGATTGATGAGTGGATTTGTGCCACCCTCCTTCCTGAATCTCATTCATAAAACAGGACAAGTAAACCAACCCTCTTGTTATTTGCTGAGGATCATGGATACCATTGATAAATTAAGCCAGATGGCACATGCCAAGATCTTAATGCTGTCTGTGCTCGCTGTAGGAGCTCAGCAAGCATCAGTGGTTGCATTTGCTGTTCTCATACCTTCTCTTCATCCCATTCAGCCTTTGGATCCGGTGTGGTTGTTGCTTTCCGGTGTGCTGCTGAGTGGATTGTGACTCAGTGATCCCCTTGATCAGATGAGAAGTGCCCCATGGGTGTTCTCAGGTCTTCGCATTTAAGGCAGCAAGATCGCCAGGCCTCCTCTCTGGAGGTTCCTGACCATTGGGAATGCTGACTTTTCAGTTAGCATTCAAGAACTGAATGACTGTACCACCAGGATTCCTCTTACATTCCACACCACACTCTTCCACTTCCAAACTTTGCTCCCATTACCTAGTCTTTGGGAATGGATAAAAATTGGCAAGGTAAATGTTTGTTTCCACCTCAATGATCTGAGTCAAGGAACTCAGGAAGAAAGACCACCTAAAGAGCTTCTCCTATGATCTAGAAGACCTTGTTCGCCTCCTTTCAGATGAAAGAGCAGAGAATGTAAGCAGTTTGCCTAATATCCCTCAGCTAGAAGGTTCAGAGCTGGGTTTCCAATCCAGTTGTTTCTACCATGCAGCACTTTCTCGCCATCAGAAACACTCACCTAACACTTGACTCTTGCAAGATGTGTGTGACAGGAGAGGCGGGAACAGACCATGACATATAAGAGCCATACTTCATACCATCTCCCCACCACACACAGAAATGAGCCTGATCCAGAGATAGCTTTTATGAAAGACTGGCTGAATCAAGGTATGATGACACAACATAGGGAGTTCACTTTGGAGACTCAGAAGAAATAGAATGGGCAGAGCAGGTGTGGGTTTCTTCTGGCTCTGCCCACTTCCTGCACTGCTGCCCCTCCACTCATGGAGCTCCAGCATGCTGACCTTCCTTCTGATCCTCAAATGCATCAGATCTCAACCCCTCTCAGGCCTTTGTCAGATTCCTCAGCCTCATGACACATTCAGGGCTCTTTATTCCTCGCATCTGATCTATGACCTTTCCCACTGCTACCACCAGGACCCATTGCCATGCTTGGGTTCCTTCCCAGTGCCTGTCAATCATATCTGAATGTCTCTGCTCATGTGCTGGGTCCCTGACTTACTGGGACTCATCTACCTGAGTAAGAGCCTCCTCTGTGCTCTGCATGACTATAGCCCCAACCTTGTACTGGACCTGGGTCCACGGTCAAAGGTCAGCTCTCCGAGTAGATGCCAGCTCGGGATGACACTGTAGAACTGAACTCCTTGCCTGTTTTTTCAGAGGCTGATCTCCAGACCTTTCTTCTGAGGTGCCTGAGCATAGACTTAAACTCCACCCTTTCCACTAACAGTTGAGTGTATTCAACATTTATAACAACCCCACGGGCTCCTGACCAAGCAAGATGCTTCCAGTAAACCTTCCTGGAATGAAAAGTCAATGCATGAGACTGATACCCCACTGGAGATTTGCAGCTCAGCGCTGTTACCATGACAAGTTCCTTGAGGGTAGACAAGGTAAATAAACAAATAAAGGAATCATCCCCCCCTCCCCCTGTGAGGGCCTTTCCTTCCTCCTGCAGCTCCATTCTCTACTCAGGATCCCCTGGAATTTCTTTCTCTTCTCTCTTCATCCCCTTGAATTTCTGCATACAGGCTTTTGTTTTTTAAGAAGAGAAAGCAGGCAGACAATCCCCCTCGCCCCCCACTCCCCATGATCTGTGTTCTGTTAGAAAAAAGAAATGTATTTGCAATAGTCATCTGTTGTTTTGCCTGCCAAGCATCCATTCATGTCTTTTCTGGTAAGAAAATATTGATTTTTCACTTTTAGGAAATCACCCCTCTTCCCAGGCAAGTCACAGTAGTTTAGGTGGGATCCTGATCCAAGTCTGGTCAGCCAATGTTTCCTGTTCTGCTGGCTGCAGAGACCAATTCAGCAATGAGCATGCGACCCAAGCCACGTGGGTGAAACTCCAATAAGGAGTCCTGGTGGCCTAGTAGCTTGCACCTTGGGAAGCTGACCAAAAGGTCAGCAGTTCTATACCACCTGCTGCTCCAAGGGAGAAAGATGATGTAAAGAGTTGAAGTCTTGGAATCTGCAGAAGCAGCTCTGCTCTGTCCGAGAGCATTGCTATGAGTCGGCATGGGCTCCATGGCAGTAAATTTCTCTCTCTCTCTCTCTCTCTCTCTCTCTCTCTCTCTCTCTCTCTCTCCCTCTCTCTTTGGTGGCATAGTAGTGTCAGAAGATTAGCAGCTGGGCCTTACCAGGCTCTCCATGGGAAAGAGATGAGACTGTCTGCTCCCATAAAGATTTACAGGCTGGAAACCCCCCAGGGGCAGTTCTGTTCTGTCCTAAAGGGTCACGATGGGTCACGATGATTCCATGGTAGCTCATCTTAAGCTATGCAGAAGCATGGCAGTGGGCTTGGTTTGGGTTATGAAGAAGCACAAGGAGGCCCAGAAGTGTTGGGCCACTAACCACAAGGACAACGGTTTAATCCCTCCAGCCACTCCTCAGGGGAAAAAAAAGGAGGCTGGCTGCTCCCATGAAGATGGACAGCCTCGGGAACCTTCTAGAAGGAGCCTGTGGCTATGGGAGTGGGCTTAGTAGGAAACAAAGCTCTCTCTTCGGGGGAGATGTCCAGCTCATAGAGCGGAAGCATGCTCCACCTGGTGAAAACCCAGTGACCATCATGAGGGAGACTGCAGGGAGAGAAACCTGGGCCAGAGAAAGCAGAGCAGATTGAGCCCTTGTGATGCTGCTGAGTCCTGGTGCCCAGCCACACCTAAAGCTAAACAGACTTCATTTTGCACTTGTTAGCTAGTGAACCCACAAGCCCCTTCCTCCACCCCATTTATTATTATGATTATAATTATGATTACTTGCTAAGTTGGTGTCATTCATAACCAAAAGACTAGTCCCAGAATTAAAGAGTTTCTAAGAAGTCTGGGGCCCATACCTGGGCACAGTCCAGGGCTCACTGTATGAGCTTTAGCTCTTCCAATCCAGCGACAACACCATGCCGGCGAGAAACACCTTAAAGCAGGAGCTGGAAATATTTGGGTAGAAAAGAACATTTGTTGATCTTCCAGTTCCTGCATGGCGTTGTGCAATTCTAATCTCTTTTTAAAGGGCAGTTCTTTGGAATGGGGATGCTGCTTAAATACCAGCCCCAGACAGCCGCCAAGGGGAATATCATCCAGTTATTATTTTTCAACAGCAGGGAAGTGGATGGATGGCTCCACCGCCTCCCGTCCCTAGAAAACAAAGCAGGGAGGAATGCAGATTGCTTCTTTAGCTGTGCGTATATGCTGGGTTCTTAGGGACGTGTGAAGGCAGGCAGAAGGATATGAAGCTACTTGGCTAAGAATCTACTGAGTCTACCAGATCTAGTGATGGATGACCTATACCCTCCAGCTCACTCTGCTTAGGATCAGCATTCTGGCTCAAGCCTAAATCTGCCAAGTCTCTGAACAAGCCCCTTAGCTTCTCTGTCCTTGTGTGTCTTCACCTACACAATGGGATGATACAGTGGGATGTCATTTTCAGAGATCTGTGTGTGTATAAGTAGTCTCTACTTGAAGATAGGAAAGACAGGTACGTGGCTATGCGTTGGGCAGCTATCCTGAGGTCAGCAGTTCAAAGCCACCAGCTGCTCTCAGGAAGAAAGAGGAAACTTTCTTCTCTTGAAGAAGATCTACAATGTCAGAAACCCCACAAGGACTGCCCTTCAAGGTCATTATGAATTGGGGTTTCCTCAATGGGAGTGAATTTGGTTTCGAGTGTGAAGTAAGGAAGTACTAATAGTGAGTGGGGTTAAAAACTACCTAGTGTCCCAACTAACTCCCTCTTGCAAGGAAGACACGATCTACTTTCCTGTTCTAATGGACGGCCTTCGGGCTGAACCAGGCAGCCCTCTCACGATGGTGAGTTACAGGAGAGTCAAGTTCGAGTCACAGAGCCTGCATTTTCCTTCCTGAATCCAGCACTTGCATGCCACGAGTCTGTGGGCAAGCCTCCATTTCCTTGGTGTCTCCATAAGATGGAAACATACACTATGGGTTTTTAAGGCAACTTCTCACAGATACAGTATTTGGGGAGCTGAACCCATCAGGCAGGTGGTGAGTGTGTAATACCATTGCTAGTCACTGTCCACTTGACTCCGACTTGCACACCCCTCTCCCCCAAGTCAGGTACAACAGATACAAAGTGGTGCTGTGTCTCATGCCATCTTCCTGAGGGTTGAGGTCTTTGTAATGACTATTTCGTAGTGCCTTCTGTGGCAGTCATGTACTCTGGTGCCAATTTAAGACTGTAGGGGTGCAGTCTAGCCTGTCAATATGGAGATAGCCAATGAGACCTCTGTGTGGGCATGGCTTTCTTGGAGAATTCTGGGAAATCTCACGATATTTCCTTTGTGGAGGTGAGAGACTATCAACTCAGTCCCTTGGGAAATTCTACTGACAAGACAACATGGCGGCGTGCTGCTAGCTCTTGAGTCCTGGAATCTGGAGGAGCAGCAGGAAAAGCCACATGGACTTACCCTGATGTAACCAGACCCCTGAAGCCAGAAAAGCCACAGAGAGACCCCTGCCCTTGTTGAGAGACTAATACCACCATGGATACATATGACTCTGCATCCACTGCCCAGTGATTGTCCTGGTGTCATTGCATGTGCCTCGTGAATCTGAGGAAGACTTTATAGCCTGGTATTGGACAGGTGGGCTAATATCAGACTTGTGGGCTTGGATTGGACTGGGTTGGCATGCTTTCTCAATGTTCCGTTCCTCTTGTATATAACCCTCTCCCTTATATACATACGCGTGTCTATGAATTTGTTTCTCTAGTCTACCCAGACTAACATACCTTCCAAGCCATCTAGATGACTCTAAGTCATTGCTACCCTGTGCCCAACAGAACCCAACACCGCCCCGTCCTGCTCGAGCCTCACAATCATTCTTAGACTGGTCCCATGCTGTAGCCACTGTCTTCATCCATTGTGTTCCCTCTTTTTGTTGGTTGCCCAAGCATGATGCCCTCCTCCAGAGACTACTCTCTCCCAGTGACATGTCCAAAGAATGGGAGATAATACCTTGACATCCTGGCTTCTGAGGAGCCTTCTGACTATACGTCTCCCAAGCCACATTTGTTGGTTCTTTTGGTAGTCCATGGTGTTTTCAATATTCACCAAAACTTTAATCCAAATGCATCCATTTTTCTTGGCTCTTCTCAACTTTCACATACAATTGAAAGCATCATAGCCCGGGTCAGGCATGCCTTAAGTCCTCAAAGCCACACCTTTTTTTGCAATACTTTAAAGAGGTCGTAGGCAGCTGATTGACCCAATGTAGTGCATCACTTGACTTGACCACCACTTGGCTGCTGCTTCAAGGAGTATTGATTGTAGAAGCAAGAAAAAATCCTTGAGAATTTCGTCCTAAGGATATCCAGCTTTCAATACTATACCAGAAGACATTCTGTTGTGATCAAAAGGGTCCTCTTTGGCTGATCGGTGGATGCACACCACCAGGTCTTGTCTGCCTCAGTCTGGAAGGTCCACTGAATCTTATCCACCATGGATGCTTCCACTGCTGTTTGAAAGATTGGTGACAGAACTTCCAGCATCATAGCAACAATGAAAACCCCCAGCGCAGACCCTCTGTCTCTGAAAACACAGCAACTAAGTCTGGAACCAAACTTCACCAGCACAGAGACACACCTCCTCAGACCCTCGCCCGCCCAGGAGTTTGGTCAACTTCCATCCGTATTTTTTCCCCTTTGTGCTGCTGTTTCCTTAACCTTCCAAAGGGGAGGTGGAGGGAAGCGTAGAGATTACACATCATCTGACTTGCTCCGAAATGAAATTCTTGGGGAAAAGAATCATCCAGCAGTCTGCTTCTGGAGACAAGGAAACAGCCCGTGCCTACTGCACTCCCAGAGAAAACACTGTGGGGAGAGAGAGAAGTGGCGGAAGGGGCCAAAGGCAGTAGACTGAGATGGGATTCTTATCCTTTGGGAAGGAGGAAGACCTCAGCTCCACTCTCAATCGCCTCCAAAACCAGTCCTCTGGGCAGACACCCAGGACATAGGATACCATTAAAGAGGAGAAGGAGCAAGAAAAGGAAGAGCAAGGGATATGTCAGAGAAAAGGGGCTGATTGGGGAAAAGAACTGGACAGGGAGAGAGAGCCAATGCCCTCCAGGTGCCACCACCAAGCAGGCTCATCCCCCCCCCATAATCTCCCACAGTGCTCATTGAGAGGTTCCACTAGGGATAGTCAAGCCATTTGTGAACTTGGGCTTTCAGAAGTGTAGTCCCAGTTACAAAGATACAGCTGAATAGGGGTGAACACTGTCCCCTGAGAGAAAAGAGAGGAGGGGAAGGGGCAGCTTGCCAGGGGCCCTGGGGAGGGAGATGCCAGCCCCCACACTCAGTGTGACCTGGCAGTAGCAATGTCCCAGCAAGGAGCGGGTGGGATGTCACAGCCTCACCAGGCTCCCCAAGGTACACCTGAGGTCAGAACTCCCAGAGGGCCACTGACATGCATGCCTGGGAGAAGTGGAGGTTGCTGGGAGCCTGGGCATCAGTCGTAGGGAGGGCCCTTTGGTGTTCCTGGTCCGGTGCTCAGGACGCCGCAAGACAAGTGCATCCTGAAGAGGAAGGACTGGATGGAGGAAAGCCCCACAGATAGCAGGATGGCACTCTGGCAACACTGAGACCAGCAGTGCCCAGCCCCAGCTCATAGGGCTTTTGTTCATCTCATGCCATGTACTCACTGGGCAGCCATCTGACCACAGCGTGGCCAGACTGGGGACATAGGACACAGAGATGGAGGAGAAAGACATGCAAGCCATGACAAGAGTGCCCAGCAGGGCGTGATGGTGCAGATGAGGCTGCAATGGACCACCGATGATGCAGGACCCTGGGGGACAGCTGTGCCTCGAGGATGCACCCCCAGGGAGCAGCGGTGGGAGAGGCAGGTGAAATCAGTGACATGCATTGATACTACAAATGACCCACTGTGCGTTGCCATAGAGATAAGCGGCTAATCGGACCATCGCTTATGCACAAACATCCAGAATTCCTCTGACTTACTCTCCTCGCCAAGACAGACCTGGGAAAGAGCCCAGGCAGGATCCAGATGGGAGGTTGCAAAGTTTGCCTCTGGCTGCACCCTCCCTCTGGAATGCCCCTAGCATCTGGATGGGCAGAGATTAAAGTGAACCCGGAATAACATGGAACTATGACCCAAGCCTCATCCCAAAGAGGGTTTCCGCTTTAACACCTGCATTGCCAGACTGGAAAGGGGCAGGATTTTAAGCCCAGCAAAGAGCCAGACCAAACCCGAAGGGTCCCATGAGCATTGGAACATCCCAGCTCCGGAAACAAGCTGCTCATCCCTGTAACGCAATTCCTGGGCAGAGGCGAGGGAGTTCACTTGGTGCCTGATAGAAGGGGCAGCAGAGACTGAGCTGGGGAGCTAGCAGTCATGACAGGCCCTGGGGAGGGAAGGGGAACTGGAAACCGGAAAAGTCTTTGGTGGACTCTTCCCTGACTAATGGCCAGTTGGAAAAGTCGAGATGAACTAAGGCAGGTGCAGTGACAGGCTCACCTGAGTGAGTCCCACCTGGGAAGGTGTCACCCAAAGCAGTAGGCATTTGTGAGAAGCAGTGAAATAAGGACAGGTCCAAGGAGCAGGGTCTGATGGGGACTGGACATGCTGGTCAGCATGGTCTGTGACATTTACAGAGACACCCACAGCCACCTTCGCCAAATCCCTTTATACTCAGTGTGTCCAGTGTGATATTTGAGCAGAAATGTCGCCCTTGGGGCATTTATGTCCCCAGACCCTTCAACATCCTGTCTGACGCCGAATGGACTCATCTGTGGTCTCCTTTCAGAGCCAAAGTGAAAGCCGTTGACCATGCAAGACAAACAGCAGGAGAGCTCTGGGCTGTATAAACTTAGAAAGAAGTGGAGTCCAGACTCCTAATGGCCAGTGAACAGTGTGCTACTCAGAAATTAAAGCACTGCCCACCCCACCCCCTTTTCAACAGCACTCAAACCTAAGCCAAGCCCACCGCCATCCTGCCAATCCCCATCTCATTGGGACTCTACAAGACGAGTAGAACTCCCTCCTTTGGGGTATCTGAGACTACAGATCCTTAACAGAAGGAGATAGCCTCAGTTTGGGGACTTAGAGCAGCTAATGAGTTTGAACCTCTGACCTTGTGGCTAGCAGCATCATATGTAACCCTAATAGCACTCTTGAATGAGGTTGTGAAGTCAGCCTCATTGCACAAACCAAGAAAGAAATGCACAGAGCTATCGGTTGAAGATAGACAAGGACATGGCCTTGGGGAGACTCTGACCAGGTCCTCAGGCTGGAGTCCTGGGGGTGGGGGTGGGAATGGGTAGAGAGGGAGGGGGGTTTGGTTCTGATATTAGGTTTAAATTGCCCCCGAGCTGGGATCAGGTTACTACATCATGATTTGGGTGACTAGAATTGATTTTTCTCCCTCTTTTTTTTTTTTTGGCAAATACACACTTAAAACTGCCTTTTTAAAAGTGCATTGCCAAAGGAAATTTATATCTGTAGACATCAGCAGATTGTAGTGAGTGTTGCAGCTAAATTAGAAAGGATGTGCATTTTTGAGGTTTCAAATGCAGATACAAATTCGGGGTGAGGAATGAACATTGAACTGTCTGATTGCAAGTCTCTCACACAGCCCTTTCCACCAAGGGCGCCACAGAAAAATGGGTTCCAAAAAAAAAAAAGAAAGAAACACAGACTACCCCCCCTCCCACCTCTCCCAATTAGCCTCTCCCCTTGAAAGCAAGATGCCATGGAGTGAATTCCAACTCCTGGCAGCCCCACACGTGTCCGAGTGGCACTATGCTCCGTTGTCAGCAACTGTGTGCAAGCAGATCTCCAGGCCTTTCTTCTGCGGTACTTCTGGGTGAGCTCACGCCTCCAGCCTTCCTTTCAGCATGCCCTAAGGCAGTGGTTCTCAACCTGCAGTTCTCGACCCCTTTGGGGGTCGAAGGACCCTTTCACAGGGATCACCTGATTTATAACAGTAGCAAAATGACAGTGATGAAGTAGCAACGAAGATAATTTTGTGGTTGGGGGGGTCACCACAGGGAAAATTATGCTGAAGGGTCATTAGGAAGGTTGACAACCACTGCCCTAAGGACACCACCCCCTCCAGTTGACCTAGGTGCGCTATTCTCGACTCTGCCTCAATTAAGTAAGTCCTGATCTTCTGCATGCCTTCCAGAACAAGGTCACAGCTTCCACCCTCCCAGCTTGGTTGCTCCCAGTGAGGTGCCAGGAACTGACCTTTCTTCACAGAGCCTAATGTCAGCATCCCTTCTTCCGAGGAACAAACCATCAAGGCCTGTTTTCATCCTATTTGCCTCCTTTTTTTTTGCGGGGGTGCGAGGGGGGGCATCACTGCCTCTGGTGGTCATGGGCACTACCCAGTGCTGTTCCTGAGAGCCACTGCTGGATTTGAATCACCAAGCCTGTGGGCCGCATCCCACACTCAACCACTTACGCCACCAGGGCTCAGCCCCCTATTTGCCTTCTTGGTGACAAGGTTCGCTCTTCTTGGCTGGGGGACTGGGACTCCCATAGCTCCCTTTGAACTTGACGAGGATCCTTTTTGATTACAGTGATCAGGGGGCAGACTGTTCCATTGCCTCGTCTGCAATTGAAAACCTGTCCGTGGTAGGCAAGCTGGTGTCTGGGATCACACAGAGATCCTCAGTGTTGCTTTCAACCCTGGTTGGATCAATGACCAAGCAGAGAGGAAATGCAAATGAGTATTGATGTGGACTGCCCCATCCATTGGGATCAGCAAGAGAATACAGCCAGCAGTACCTATAGCAGAACCTCCCCCGTCACCCAGACACTCGCTATGCGTTGGACAGTTCCTGGGGGCCCATAGAGACTTGTGTCTTTCAGATGCACAAGGAAGAACTCAAGTATGGAACGAGCATCAACTCTCTGTATCTGATTTATTTGTCCCTCAGCAGTTTTATTCCAGCCAAGCCATCATACAGGCAAGAAATTCAACCTCGTGGATGCTGAGCGCCCACCCATCCCCCCATCAACCAGAGGGTCTTTTTATAGCACCAAGGTGCTGGCAGGGACCCCCATTCTCCCATCACTCCCCCCACCCCACTCCCAGCACACATGAGCTGTGAGTCACCAGACCATAGTGGTTGCCATGGAGACACAGTAGTCCCAGTCTATAGGTCCCTTCAGATCTGGAGCTCTGCTGCTCCCCCCCCCCCACTCCAGGCATGGAGGCCTGGGAGACCTGGGGAGATGAGAAGCACCTCCGAATTCCTTGACCCTACACACACACACACACACACACACACACACACAGTGCCAGTAAGGAGGGCACTGGTTTCCAATACTCCGAATGCACTTCTGCACCTGATTCAAGGAAGCAGGGATTCATAGTGCAGGGACTATCTCTTCGTCCCTCTCGGTATTTCTTGGAAGCACTCCTCCCCGCAAGCCCATCATCCCCCTCTGTCATTTTAGATGCTGGCAAACCAAAACCAGAGTGGGCAGCGCCAGCCACAGGCTCCGGCCTTCTGCCGTGATGTAAGCCTTCCAGAGTAGAGCTGTGGGGCTCCTGGAGAAACAGAAGAGGACAAAGAGAGTCTAACACAAGGTATACCTACCTTCCTTCTCTCTAAGGAACCCTCGTGGCATAATGTGTCAGGAACACACTGTGAGCTACACATTGAGCTGTTAAGATGAGTGGTTCAAATCTACCAGACACTCAAGGAAGAAAAATGAGGTTTTCTACTCCCCTGAAGATTGACAGCCTTAGTGCGCCAACACCACTAGCCTGCATGTGCGTGTGGCACTTGGTTGGCCTACTGGCTCCATGTCTTAGCCAAGTTCTTAGTCTGCTTTCCTCTTTTCCCACTACTCTTCAGTGCCCCCACGAGGTGACAGCAGGGAGAAGCAGAGGCCATAGGCTTGTGAAGATTGGTCATGAGTGTCAGGCTTGGTCCGGAGGCTGTACCACATGTGCAGGTGGCCACAGGAAGGGTCTGGTGGAGGTTTCAGACAAGACACGTCCACCTGACAGAGGATGAAAACAATCTCTGTGTCAGTTATGTCCAGTCGCTAAGGGAAAGCACCGTTTTCTTTTGATCGTGTACATCTGTACCCGTGGTTCTTGTTACCTGTAGAGTGGGCGCTTCAGACTCCTGGTGACCAGGAAAACAGCACACCCAATGGCTCGGCAAACTTGCCCCGTCTGTGTGACTGCTGGCATGTATGAGATTCTTGCCACCATCACGGAGTGCCCCCCGACCTACAGGACTCCTCTCACAGCACACTATCTGTTGTCAATTGACATGCGCACGGCACCACAGAACAGACCGGCAGCTAGTGTGTCTCTGTGTAAACATGCACACAGGCGGTCCCTGACTAATGGTGAGATTCTCTTCTGCTACTTGGGGGGGAGAGGAGGTTCGTTATTATTGCCTTTATTCCCAACACACTTACAAATCAGATCTTTGTCTTTGGAAGTTAGCAGGAGAATGATAATTCAACGGTATGAAATACACACAACTGACTGATAAATGAATTGCACACACACATACACAAGGTGGTTGTAAGTGTGGCTTGATGTGACTCAAATAGGCCCTAGGTTAGGAATGGGAATGGTTCTTCCAGTTTATCGCTGTTGAATTGGTTCCACCTCACATAGAGCTATCGCTTAGTGCCAGCTGTGGCCACCCGGAAGCAGCTAGCCAGGCTTCCCTTCCACGGTGCATTAACATGGGCTTGCACCACCAACTTCTCATCCAATCCTCTAACACTTAGCCATTGGCACCACCCACAAGCTCCATTGGCATTTGCATATACAGATACAAACACACACACAAATAGACTTGTGTTCTCACATTCATTTAAGCAGAGCTTGTATACATCAGCTTACAGTCTGGGAAGCATAGTAGCGGGGAAAGGGCCCTGGACTCTCAGCCAGTGGGCAGCCACCTCAAGTCAGCTTTTCCAGGCAGGCGTCTGTGCCTCTGAAGAAGTCCATTCTCAAATCTCTACTTGCTCATCTCAGAAACAATAGAGATGTGGTGTGATGGCCCCGTAGGTCCCCTTTAGCTTTGAGAGTCGCCTGTGCTAGTTTTTAACAGTCGGCAATGCTTGAGAGCTCCCTCATAGGGCAATGGGGGCACCTGCTCATTACACACCTGACCCGGAAGGACTTCACCCTTCAGGCAAGGCAGCCTGTCCATTAACCTCCGAGCTCTTGATGTGTCTGCACTTTTAATAGCAGCCCGCAAGTGAGAAGGCGAAAGAAATGTGAGCTGTACCTGAGGGGCGTTCTGTTCAGGGGACTCTCATATGTATGATAAAGAGTTCCTGCACCTCGTGTCATGATGGGGACAGGTTTCTAAAAACTCTGGTGAAGAGAGCCCATAGGACAAGAGGAACCAGCCACCATAAAGGAAGTGCTAAAATATTCATCTATTTCTTTGGAGGCTCAGCAGGGTTTGGAGAGAGTCAGCCGTTTTCAGCTCAGCCAGATGCATTTATTTCGGATGCCTCAGAACAACCCCCACGCAGGACTGGGTTCTGGGCAGCATGGCATGGCTGTTGAATAGCAGGCCACCTGGTGGGGGCACCCAGAGGCAGCACAGGGTCTGAGCAGGGTATACAGGGACAATTGTGGGTCTGGATTGTCCCACATGTACGTGTATCAATGTACACCTGACTATATATATGCACGTGTGTGGGCATGTGCATGCACTTGTATCCTCAAAGAATGGGTTCTAGGATCCCCAGGAGACCCCCAGATCTAAGGATGCTCTGGTCTCTTACATAAGCTGGCAGAGTGTTTGCATATAATCAACCCAGTTCCTCCCGTATACTTTAAATCAGCTCTAGGTTACTTATGATACCGAATGCAGTGTAAATGTTATGTAAATAATGATGTCACTGTAACTTTTAAAGGGATGATGAACAGGGGAAAGTCTGTCCATGTTCAACACGGGCACAGCCATCCTAAGTCTCCCTGCACAACGCACGTCAGCCACATCGAGACGCTTCCTTTATTTCAACACTTTCAAGGAGCATTTGTTTAATGGCCTGAAAGAGAAATAGATAGGGCAGAATATTTGAAATACAAATATATACAGGGAACACAGAGAGAAAATTCATTCCCTCGCACACATGGTGTCAACACTCACCGAAACTCTGGTCCTTCTGCCTTGCTTCCCTCCAAGGAGGACATGATGATGATGCCAGTGAGGACTGCATGGTGCATACCGTGGGGCCAACACTATGTGGTGACCAAATGGGTGACACCAGAAGGAAGCAGTCAGGCATCACTTGACCCTGGTGACAGGATGTCAGAGGGTCACCTAGCTTGGAAGACCAGGTTCTACTTGCAGATGCTGGTCTTTCCACAGATCAGGGGAGACTCTGTGGAGGTGGAGGGCTAAGGCCCGTCAAGCATGGCAGAGGGCGCTGTGGGCCGAGAGCGGGCTGCTCGTCATGAGCTCAGCAGTGCAATGCACTGGCCACCTGAGGGAGAAAAATGAACTCGCCAGCTCTCGCAAAGATTACGTTTTGGACACCCTGTGTAGATCCCTAGGAGTCTGACTCACCTCAATGGCTGTGGGTTAGTTAGAAACCTGAGAGGACTCGGTTTCTGCTTGCTCTGTACCAGACAGCAAACCTGGTTATGGCTGTAGGCATGCTGTGTCGGGGCACAGGGAGGCTTGGTTCCAGCACGCCTCATACTCATGGGTCATGGTCTTTGACTTTTGCATCTCTCGAAAAACCACTGCCTATTTTGAAGTGTTTGATGGCACTACCTTCTCTATGTTTTTTGCATCTTCGTCTTCTGAAGAGGATTTCAGCCATCCTTCCAGTGCCTCATGGGTAAGGGGGTCTCTATGCTCTGCTCAGTGTTCTTCCACGTCGGACTCGATCCTATCAGGGAAACCATTCTGAGTCACTCCCCACCCCACCCCCCCGTAACAGTCAATGTATTCCTGACTTCTGCATCAACTGTAGGGGAGTCCCTGATATCACTGCTGTCTTCCTCCATAGTGGCTTCCAAGGTGCATCGACCATCTAGGACTTTAGGGCATCTGCAGCAGTGCTTAGCTGAACCCATACATCTTAACGCTCCTCCCCCCTCATCCATGATGCTGTCCACAGGCTTGGCATCAAACCTCTTGATTGTGAGGCAGCTGTCCATCCCCTGCATACATCTGGTGATGCCTTCTTGGTCAAGCAGCTAAAGCCTCGACATCCTGTTAGCAGGCAGAAACATCACTCCACATTCTTGTTGAAGCTGAGAGGTTGGCCATGGTCAAGAGCATGGAGAATTGTGTGGAAAACCACGTGCAGCAGCCCTTTCTCTTCACGGTTATTCTTCACATCAGGAACGAAACTTTGGGGGAACCATTCCAAGAACAAGATGGCTGTAGCCCAAGCCTTCTTGTATTGTCAGAAGGCAGGCAGGCAATTTCCTTTCTTCTTCTTTTTTTGTTTCTGAACAGAGTAGGGAATGTTTGCTAGACACATACGGCCTGGCTTGATCATGTGGCCTGCTACATTGGCCACAGAGCACCAGAGCAAAGCACACTTGAAAAACCTTGAACCCCACCCAGGACCAAGACTTGCGTGACACTCTGATGAATGCTGGTAAGATTGAGCATCCTCTTCCTCAACCCGCTCATTTCAGTTCATCATCACTGAAGACTACCTTTCAAAGGTAGCTTTCACCTTCCATGCATGTCTTAAAGTCTTCTAGAAATGTTGGTACTGCCTCAGAATTGGTCGAGGCTGATTCTCCTGTGCTCCCTGGGTTCATAGAACTTCACATAGGTCTCCTGTTACTTCTGTTCTTCTAGGGTCCATGGATATGGTCTGATCACAGTGGCTCTATGGATAACAGAAGAAAAAAAAACTCCACCCCATTCTGTACCATCCTCATGATGGGTGTTACGTTTGGGCCCATTTTTATGACCACAGTGGTTGCCAATCCAGCTCCCTGAGGGTCTTCATCTTTTTTTCTGCCCTCTGCTTTACCAAGCACCATGTCCTTCTCCTCATAGCATAGTCAAAGACATGAGATGAAGTCTTCCCTCACCCATCGCTCAGGAGCATTCCAGCTGTACTTCCTCCAAGACAGCCTTATTCATTTGGAGGCAATATGTTTCCTATTTTCTCCAACACCATACTTCAACTCTTCCTCAGTCTTCCTTCTTCCCTGTCCAGCTGTCCTATGCAAATGATGCAATTGGCAAAGCCATGTCATGCCTCAGGCACACCTTAGTCATCACAGTGTCACACTAACAAGGCCTTGGCTACAGATTGCATGAATCAACACCTCATGTAATTCCCTCACTGCTGCTTCTGTGGGCACCGATTATGAATCCAAGTAAAATCAAGTCCTTGACTTTCATATATTTTCTCCATGTTGCATGATGGTGACTGCTGGACCAATTGGGAGAGATGATTTGTGGCTTTATGTTGCCGTGTGGCCTATACTGGAGGCTCTAGTCTTTGATCTTTACAAAAGTACAAGGGAGTTTCTAAAAGTTTATGGAAATGTTCAGTACCTTTTCATTTCATTTTTTCCTGGACTTTTTGAAGCCCCTTAAAAGTGTTTCAAGCCCTCTTTCTTTCCAGCAAGGAAGGCTGTGTCATCTGCCAATCACAGGTTCTTAATGAGGCTCTCTCAACTCCTGATGTGGAGTTCTTTCTCTTTACGCAAAAGCCAAAACCCCACTCACTGCCGTCAAGTAATTATCAGCTCACAGTGACTTTATAGGACAGGGTAGAACAGCCCCTGTGAGTTTCCAAGACTAGGACTCTTTACTGGAGTAGAAAGTCCCATCTTCCTCCCTCAGAGCAGCTGGTGGTTTCGAACTGCTGACCTTGCAGTTAGCAGCTAAGTGTGTCACTCCTGTGCCACCAGGGCTCATCTCTTCAGACAAATCCAGTGAAAAACGGGGGCGGGGGGGGGAGAGCTTCAATGAGATGGGTTGCTGCAGTGGCAGCCCAATGGATTCAGCCCCAGTGCAGGTCCAGATGGTGTGTTCTATGTGGGAGTCCTGATCAATGGGAACCAACTCGATGGCCTTTAACCATCACAATATCAATGGAGGAACGCTGGGTTCTAAGAGGCTGCCGACAAGTCAGAGACCTTTTTCTATAAGGAAAAAAGTAGCAAATGTCTTAGCTTCACAAGCGAGGAGTTCTCTGGCTGTGCTCTCCCACTCGTCATGGCAGCCAGGATGTGAAGAGCGAGGGTGCTCACCTTCCCGTCACAGGGCATTTATAGGCACTCGTGTTTCACCCATCACAAAAGCAGTCTCCTTCCTTTGGCTTTTTTTGGGTGCTGTTGTTTTGACCTGCCTGAAGAGGTAAGCGCTATTACCTCTGGGGAACCAGGCACAAAGAGTTGGGGATCAGATCTGGCCTGAGGACAATTGTCTGCGGCCTGCTTAGTTTGGAAGGCCTCTTCCCACCAGAGGGGGGAAATGATTGTCGACTTCGTTTGGGTGACCAGATTAGCCCAGGAAGATCAGTTCAATCCACAAAGAGTCCCAAATCTGGCACCTCGAGTAACGAGCATTGCGAATAGGTTTATGTTAGGCACTGGGCTCAGCTCTCATCCTTATTTTTTAATCCATGATTCTCAGTACAATCCTACGGGGAGACTGAAGTCTAGAGAATTTTATGAAGTACTCACCTCAGCAGGAGCTGGGATTTGAACCGGGGTCCTGGGACTGCAGTGTTGTGCTTGCTGTTCAGAGCAAAGCCTGTCCCACACCAGGAGGAGCGATGCTTGATCCCTGGTGAGTTCTCAAAGCCCGTAAGCTAACATGGTTGTCCTCATGATTAACTCGTTTACTGATTGGACTGTTGTACATCATCACGCAGGACATTGTTGCTGGTCGGTCAAGTCCATTCTGACTCTTGGTGGCCTCACGTGACAGAGTAAATCTGCCCCAGGGTTGCCTAGCGGCAATGCTGCCATGGAAATTTCCATCCTCCCCATGCTGAATGGTGCTCTTTGGGTGTTGAAAGCCAGGAAGGGGGGGAAAAAACACTGGTTAAAGAAATAGATATCTCACCTAAATTTGCAAAGCATTCCAGCTCGGTTTTGCCTGTGGCTGAGAGCAGACAAGCCCATCATTTCCTAGCTCTTTCAAGGGCAGAGGTAAAAGAGAAGAAGAGGACTCTCTTTGAAGCAAAGCCTTAAGGAGCCATCTTTTGAGTCCCCTCATTTGCCCTTTCCTCGTGAGTAAACCGTTGGTAAGACATGACCTGAAGAATTGAGGCGCTTTGTGCAGACACGGGTTACCTCTATGAATGATGTCCTCAGCATGTTGGAAACGTAATGTCTCATCCTCAGCACCATCAATAATATTTTAGCATTCCTGCATACTGCCAAGTGTTAAGAACAGAGAACCTCCACCGCCCGCCACAGGTAAAGCTGGCCAATGGAAACATTCAAAGATGTAACTGAATTTGTTTGCTTCATTTTTTTTCCTATTGTTCATGTTTCAATGTTTGTTCTCGTGTTTGGTGTTCTGGCCTTTTCTATTCTCATAGGGGTCCACGTTCCCACGTGTATCCCTTACTCCCTCTGCCATTCTGGGTACCAAGAGCTTCCTTCCCCTGGGCCATCTTCACTCCTCAGGAAACCACTTCAGAGCAAGGGAGGAATTGCTGATTAACCTTAAGGGGTTCTCCCCCTCTATTGTACTTGATCTTGAAAGGCATTGCCGGTCAGCCTCTGGGGAGATGGAGGACAGCACTCTCCCTAAAATCTTTCTCATAATACCATCTTCTTCACCTATAACTATGTCTAATCTTTCTCTAATGATTAACTAATGGAATCATGAACACTTAATGCTTGTGGGATTGGGCCTATCATCACATAAGAAAAATGCAATACCAAGCTAAGCAGACAACCTTTTCTGACCCAGTTGATGTCAACTCACGGTGACCCCCATGAGGTACAGAGTAAAACTAGTCCATAGAGTTTTCTTGCGTGTAATCTATGGAAATGGACCACCAACCTCTCTTTCCTGGCATCTTTGGGCGGGCTTTAACCACCAACCTCTAGATAGCAATGAAGAGCAAAATGTGTGAGCCGCACAGGAACCCATTGCCTAAGAAACCACCCCGTGGCCTACTTGAACAGGATAAACTATTTCTATGCCTTGTGATTCTGTGGGGTGACTGAGCATGCTCACATGAGCATCATTTGAGCTTTCTCCCGAAGCTACGTCAGATGCGGCTGGGCCTGGAGTCATATGAAGGCTTCGTCACTCTCATATCTAGTGCCTCGGTTAAGATAACTGCAGTGGTCTTTGGGCCATCATCTTTCACAATGTAGTAGCTTCTCCATGTGGTTAGCTGTGGCCTCCTCGCCACAAGGTAGCTCCAGGAAAGCCACACTTCCTGCATGGGAGCTGCGAGAAAAAAGAGGTGGAAGCTGCCAGTCTCTCATAGCCTAGGTCAGAGGCCAGCAAACTCTTGAGACTGAAGAGCCAATCCTGTCCCTCTTAACAACTTTAAAATCACTCAAGAGCCTTACATCTGTTTTTCCAAACAAATGAAATCACCGTGATTGGAAATAAGAACCTTCAAAGGTTCCTTCAGAGCCACAGGTTCACACTGAAAGAGCCGCATATGGCTCGCAAGCCGCAGTTTGCCAACCCCTGCCCTCGGATGAACAGTCAAAGAACATAACCTGATTCACAAGCAAAGAACAAAGACCCCACCTTTTGAGGGGAACACACACCAAACTCATAGCCCTTGAGTTTATGCCAGCTCCCAGCCACCCTAAAGGACAAGATAGAACTTCCCCCGTGAGTTTCTGAGATTTCTACTCGTAACGGGAGTAGAAAGTCTTGTCTTCCTTCACAGACTGGTTGGTGGCTTCCAACTGCTGGCCTTGTGGTTAGCCACCGCACATCTGGCTACTGCAACACCAGGGCTCCAGTGTGATGGGCAGGATCAAAGAATTTATGGTTCTATTGTACAGTAATGGGAGCTCACGGATCATGCTATCCAACCATGCAATCTTAATCTGTTTTATACCAAGGATCCTAGTCCAAACTGTACCTGGAACACCTCTGGTAAGAGAGGACTCTGTTTTCCTGGGACACCCAGTATGGACTTTTCTATCTCTTAGAAGATAGATTTCCATTTTTGTGGTGACCTATCTCATTCCAGCACCTGCCCACTGGTTCTCGTTCCAATTCTGAGATCTGTTGAGGACTCTTCAGATCGTCCCAGATGAAAAACAAGCAAACAACAACTCTGCCATGGAGTGGATGCCGCTTGTCCATGATTCTATAGGGTCTTTCCACATGACAACCTGTGGGTATCTCAACATAGCACTCCTCTCTCGGCTGAGATTTCCTCTCTCTGAGCTGCACATGCTCAGTTTCTTTACCCATCACTCAAGTGACACAGCTCTTCCTCCCTTTCCCAACCTCTGTTATCTCCATTGTGGTGGGTGGGTGCCCTGGAGTCCGCTCCTACCCATGGTGACCACCTGACGCACAGCAGAATGAAACACTGTGTGGTCCCGAACCATCCCCACCATCGTTCTGACACCTGAGCCCACTGATGCAGTTGGTCAGAATGGAGTTCCACTTTTCCCTGCTCTTACACTTTACCCAGCACGATGTCCTTCTCCAGAGACTGATCTCTCCTGACAAGATGTCCAAAGTATGTCAATGGAAGTCATACCACCCTTGCCTCTAAGGCACCTCTGGCCTTACTTCTTGCACTACAGATGGGTTTGTCCTTTTAGATTTCATGGTATCAGGATTCTTCACCAGCACCACAATTCAAATGCATTCCCTGAACATGCTCCACTTTTTATCTGTCCCTCTCACTGCTTGGTACCAAGAACCAATGAAGAAGCTGATCTGTCAGAGAAAGGAAAATCTCATCTCTCCCACAGCCAAGTTGCCATCGGGTCACTATAAGTCTAACACTTGTAACAAGGATCAAACAAACACAGTGGAAAAATTAATTTCCATCAAATCAAAGCCAATTCAGAGTGATACTACAGGACAGGGTAGAACTGTCCCCTCTGGGTTTCCAAGACTACAACTCTTTAGAGGAGTAGAAATCCACATCTTTCCCCCTCAGAGGGGCTGGTGCTTTGGAGCAGCTGATCTTGCAGTTAGCAGCCCAACTGCATAACCACTACATCACCAGGACTCCTTATAAGAAGGATAATATTTTCAAAATATATTTGAATTGTGTTCCCTTGTTTATGTTCCTTTGACCATTAAAAACTATTGCTTTTGAGTTGATTCTGATTCAGAACTACCCATTATAGTTTTGAAGATTTGCTTTTATGAAAGCAAACTTCCACAGCTTTCTTCCGAGGTGTGACTCTGGTGAGTTGGAGCAGCTGACATTTTGATTTGCAGCCAAGTGTGCAACCAGCACTCCCTCCATCAATCCTGTAATCCCCCTATCCCACAGAAGCACAGTGTACCCTGGGGGGATCTAACAGGAAGAGAGAGAGAGAGAGAGAAGTCAGAGTCAGTGTTCAGCTTTTGGCTTCCAGTATGGGAGTTTTCATTCCACAGCCAATGAATAGTTTAGGAACCTAGGCATTTTGAGAGAGAATCCCATCTTCTGAATTCCACCAAGCCAAGCGAGTACATGGAGTTAGATATGTGAGGTATACTCTCAACCACGATGTTCAGAGGACAGAAGAGTTCCCTGCAGACAGGAAGAAACAGCTTGCTCCTGGTGGAGGGAAAAGGAAGAGGAAGGGAATGGCAAGTGAACACACCTGGGGTATCAGAGACAGAGATGGTGGAGGAACGACATGGCATTACTGGTCCTGGCATCTCAACACATCCTGGGGACCCAAGCCTCATTACAGACATGTGTGGCCTATAAGGGACCACTTAGGCAAATGCTTAAAAAATGATCAAAGAGGGTAACTAACTCATGAGTGGGTGAGAGGGCAGTCTGAGTCAGAGTCCCCACAGAGGATAGGACTCAGCCCTGTGACAACAGCCCCAGATTCCAGCCATCAAAGAAGACACAGAACTGAATCTTGGTTCAAAAATCTCCTGATGGCATTCACTGCATCTCCACAGCCCCCAATGGGGGGCCTCCAGGACTAACGTACCAGCAGTCCTGAGTGGAAACCCGTGAAGACATGGAGCATGGTCAGGCGACCCCTTAACCCCAGTGCCCAGGAGCCTCCCAGGAAGAGCAGAGAGAAGGTGAAGACAGAACACTGAAATAGCAAATGCTTCCTCAAAACAGACTACGTTCACTCCAAGAGGCTACTCTGAACCAGAAAGGGCATTCAGACTCTCACAGCTCCCACAGTCCCTGGATGAGACAAAAGGTTAAGTGCTTGGTCACTAACTAGAAAGGTAGCATGTCAACCCTACCCAGAGGTGCCTCAGAAGAAAGGCATGGCAATTGACTTCTAAAGAGCATAGCCATGAAAAGCCCCATAAAGAAGAGCTCTATTCAGACACCCAAGACACTACTGAGAGTCAGAACCAACTGGGTGGCAAGTGGTTGGGGTTTGGGATATTTTTTCCCTCTGCCAACAGTGGAATGGAGAACTTCTGGACAGGATACGGACATTTAAAGAGAGGTGTGTGTGCGTGTGTGTGTGTTGTGTGTTGTGTGGTATAAAGTGATTCATATTGACCCTACAGGACAGAATAAAACTGCCTCTCACAGCTCCCATGGTCCCTGGGTGGGACAAATGGTTAAGTATTTGGCCATTAACTAGAAAGGTAGCATGTCAACCCACCCAGGGGTTGTCAACCCACCTCAGAAGAAGGCATGGCAATGGACTTCTAAAGAGCAGCAAGGAGGGTGTGAGAGGTCTGGTAGGGATTGATCAAAAATAAGGTAACCAAGAGAAATTACTGAAACCCAAATGAAGGCTGAATGTGATAGTGGGACAAGAGGAAAGTAAAGGGAAATAGAAGAAAGAACTGGGAGACAAGGGCCATTTTTAGAGGTCTAAATACAGGCATGTACATAGGTAAATATATTTTTCTATGATCATGGGGAAATAGATCTATGTGCATATATCTATAGGTTCATTATTATGGCCTCAGATGACATTGATCCAAATACTTCCTCAATGCAACAACACTTTGTTCTAGTAAATTGGCATTCCATGGTGATCACCTTCCTGACACAATTGCTGAAGACAAACATGTGCATATGTGGTAAAGACAAATGTGGTAAAGACAGCTGATGGTGTCCGACTATCAAAAGATATAGCTTCTGGGTTCTTAAAGGCTTGAAGGTAGGCAAATGACCATCTAGCTTAGAAGCAACAGAGTCCATATGGAAGAAGAGCACCAGTGTTGACGGCATCAAAAAACTAAAAATTATATTATTGTAAATGAGGGGGAGTACATGTTGGGAACCCAAAGCCCATCTGCAGGTAACAGACTTCCCCTTACAGAGGCTTTGCAGGGAGGAGATGGGTCAGTCAGGGTGCAGTGTAGCAATGATAAAACATACAACTTTCCTCTATTCTTGGATGTTTCCTCCTTCCCAGTGTCATGATCCAAATTCTACCTTACAAATCCGGCTAGAGCAGAGGATGTGCACTGGTACAGCTAGGAACCGGAAACACAGGGGATCCAGGACAGATGATCCCTTCAGGATCAGTGGTGAGAGTGGCAATACTGAGAGGGTGGAAGGAAGATGGGGTAGAAATGGGGAGCAGATGATAAGGATCTACACATAATCTCTTCCCTGGGGTATGGACAACAGGGATGTGGTGAAGAGAGACATCAGACAGTGTATGATATGACAAAATAATATTAATTTATAAATTATCATGAGGGAGGAGGGATCAGGGAAGGAGGGGGAAAATGAGGAGCCAATGCCAAGGGCTTAAGTAGAAAGCAAAGGTTTTGAGAATGGTGAGGGCAACAGATGACATACAATGGGCATATGTATGGATTGTGATGAGTTGTATGAGTCCTCAATAAAATGATTTTTTTTAAAAAAAGAAAGAAACAGCATCCAGTCCACCCCACCATGCCCCTTCCAACCCCATGGACCATCGTCATCAGTCCAGCTTCCTGCAACACTAGACCTGCCATCAGGGGAGCCCTTGGTGGCACAATGATGGGTGGTTACATGAAGGGCTGCTAATCACAGGTCAGCAGTTCAAACCCACCAGCCAATCCTTGGGAGAAAGGCAAGGCATTCTTTTCCGGTAAAAAAGGCAAGGCATTCTTTTCCGGTAAAAAGTTGCAGTCTCTGAAACTCACAAGGGTGAGGGGTGTTCTGCATGTCCTATGGGATGACCGTGAGTTATCGTCGACTCAGTGGCAGTGAGACCCACTCTCACTGCCAGAGTCCCTCAGCCGGACCCTCGAGAGAAGAGGAAGTCCTTCCCGAGGCTCGCTATCATGTTTCCAAAGGGCAACACCTGTCATTACCCACAAACGAGCTGCTTTTCCCAGATGAAACCATGCATTTTTTAAAAGCTTAATTTCCATCTTCTTTCGCCAAAATGAGAATCGAGTTATAACGGCAGCCCACTACCTTGAGAGCGTTTCCTTCTTTATACTTCATAGAATCCTTAATAATACAAAAATTGCCCAGGGCACTTCACACTGAGTTATGAAGTCATTAACATTTCTGGGATAAACACCATACCCCAGGACAAGTTATTAGACAGTGAGTAGTGGGGGGGAAATTAGATGCATTGAAAAAGGTGGAAAAATCCACCTGCTTGTGGTTAAAGGCAGCAGCGCCTGCTTCCCACTCCCACCCACCGTCACAGTGGCCTTTTCCCAGACAACCACCTCGGTATATTGGATATTGGTGAAATTTTAAAGAATCAGCATTTTGATATCCCAAGGCCAGCAATCTCTTCAAACTTACAACTCCTCCTCCCGCCTCAAGGTCCCTGGTATTTATGATCGTGTCGGGGACAAAGTGGCGGTTCCCCCACACTGATGCCTATTTATAGCGATAAAAAAAAAACTGTTATATGGCTGTGCTGTTGGCTTTTAAATTAGCAGGGGGATCCATCACATGTATTCTTGACTTCCTCACCCAACTCCTCCCATTTCCACCTGCCCTTCACAATGACACCGAGGTGTCCCCTGCTCCTCAACATTTTCAAATGGTGTCATTGTAATTGTTGTTGGTGATGGTGGTCAGACGGTGTCCCTGACTCACGGCAACCCCATGTTTCTCTGACTTGCACCATTGTCATGACTGATGGGAGACACACGTTCATCCTTTCTTCCTAGTTGGTCTCAGTCTGGAAGCTCCGCTAAAACCTGTGTGGCATCACAGTAACAGACAAGATGCGTGGTTGCGATGAATGAAGTTCACTGTCTAGGAATTGAAACTGGACCCTCCAAATGGAAGGAGAAACTACCACCAGGGAACTACCAAGTCATATATATATCAGAAACTTCTTCTATGGGGAACACTCACATACTGTGTCTTGATTATCCTCTAATTCTTTCATGTGTTTGCTCATGCTGGAGAGTGGGGCTATGAAAGACACATGTGGGGAAGGTGGTTGTTCAAGTGTGCAATGAAGCTTCTGGCTGAATCCTCAGCCAACATACACACACATTTATAAAATGCATAGACTGTCTCACAAATTCCATTTTCTCTTTGAGTTCCCCATACTCCTGACAATGCTGGTATTTGTTCTTCCTCCTGAATGAGGGTGATGGATCCCAGGCAGGACTCATGCCTCCCCTGAACTTTGTATCTCAGGGAAAGCCAGAGATGGTTGCCCTTGAGTTGCGTCTGACTCGTGATGTGTGTCATGAGTAGAACTGGGCTCCATAACGTCAGTGGTTGGTTGTTGTTTCATTTTTGATGCACTGGAATTCCAAATCCAAGTCTCTTTTCCAAGGTGCCCCGAGATGGACTTGAACTTTCCACATTTTGGCGAGCAGCTTAGTCCGGCAATTATTTGCATTACCCCAGGGTTCCTGTACACACAGAGATACAACAGTAGACTCAGCAAGGGCGATGATTCTGAGGACATTGAAGGACCTGGCAGCATTTAGTTCTGCTGTGCATGAGGTAGCTAGGAGTCAGAACAAACTCAGTGGTGCATAAGGGCTACTAATTGACCATGGTATCCACTCCATTACAGCCTAAACTTGGCTTCCAGAAAACCTTTTCAATGAAGTCCTCTATGAAGCTATGAAGCTCAGCTGCTAATCAAAAAGTCTGAAGTTTGAACCCAGCATGTTCTCCACAAGAGAAAAATGTGACAGTCTATGTCTATAAAGATTTCCAGCTTTGGAGACTCTGTCCAGTCGGGTCCAGAGGAGTCAGAACTGAGTAGACAGTAGTAGATTTTATTCAGCCACAAGTGCAGTCCATGGAAAGCAATCTGATGTAAATAAGCAAGACTCTGTAAAGTGCATTCAAATTGTATCATAGTGCCAAAAGCTCAGACAAGTTCGGTGTTAAACTGGGTTGACTAGAGGAACAAATCCAGGGACACTTATATGTATGTAAGAGAGAGTTTTTGTGTTAGTCCAGGTAGACTAGAGAAACAAGCTCATACGCCTACACATGGATGTAAGGAAAAGGTTTATATACAGGAGGAATGGAATGTTGAGAAAGCATCCCAACCTAGTCCAGTTCAAAGTCATAAGTCCAATATTAGCCCATATGCCTGATATCAGTCTATAAAGTCTTCTTCTGACTCACGAAGTCACAGGCCAGTGAGTGCAGAGTCCCGGCGCTGGCAGGGATCTCCCTATGGCTCCTCGCTTCCAGGGCTCAGGGTCCATCAACAGCATCCTGTGGTGGTACAAGCAACTCAGCATTGGCAGGGGTCTCCACGTGGCCTCTCCAACTTCCGAGGTCTGGTTCCATCAGGGCAAAGCCGTGCGGCCTCTCCTTCGGCTCCTCCAGCTCCTCAGATGCTACAATCTTGTCCTGTCCGTAGTTCATTCTCTCTGAGACTAACTCCAACAACTCAGGAGATAGCTTCTCATCTCCACCAGGGAAATATCGCAAAATTTACCGGAAGTCTCAGGAGAAAGCCATGCCCACAAGGAGTCCTCATTGGCTACTCAATGGCTGTCTCCAGATTAACAGGCCAGACTCCACCCCTACATCTCAATCATGAAATTAAAATAAGCACATGATCGTCACAGTTTTTAATCTCAAAAAGCAATTCTATGTCAAGAAAATATCCCTGCCTAGTCCATATCAAGTCCATATCAAGTCCATATGTCTGATACTAGTCCATAAATTCCTTTTTAGACTCACACAGCATGTGCAAAGATGGCGAATGCAGGAAGATCACAGGTCAGTGGGTGGAAAGTCTTGTGCTCTCTGAGTGTGGTTCCTTGTGACTTGTCAATAGGAAGGTGAAGCAGGGAGAGAGATTGTGGCTCACCTCCAGGGAGAAAGAGGAAGAAAGAAAGAATCCACATAAGAAGGTTATGCCTACAAGGAAGCATCACTACACTGTGACCCAATTGACTTCACCCCTATTTCATCAAGTTGAAATGAAGTTATATAATTGCCACAGGTTCCCGCCTCTAGTTGTTCATGACATTTATTAGACCCCATGCCAAGTTTAACTTCATTCTACTCAACGCCCCTGACCTCCGCTTTCACATCAACCTGTCCCATCCTCACAAGATCCTCAAATTCCATCCTGAGTCCTCTTTGTCCTCATTCCATGAGCTCTATCTGTCCTCTCAGATCCTCCTTGTTTGATTGGTCATCTGGTCAATTGGCTCCCACTGTCTGTCTTCAGATATCCCTCTTTAATGTGGCCTTCACCAGCCTCCCAGCTCTGTCAACACTTTGGACATCAACTGGGACAGTTACCAATCATGAATGACCCCTACTGCCTTATCTTCTTGCTGTAGAAATGATGAGCCCAAACACACCATCAAGACATCAAGAATAAGGTTGCAGCCTATGTGGATTGCATCATTCCCTGTGAGACCATGGTATCCAATTTGTCATGTTCTCACAGGGCAAAGACATCACCCAGGCTGCCTGATGTCTACCACAGAGACATCCTTGATGCTCTTCTGAGTCCCCCATGTTGAGATGCCTCCCTGGCCACCTCCGCTCCCCAACTTGTCTATCATGATTTTAAGAGTGATCATTTATGGTCGTACAGAGCAGTCTGTTAATCAAAACCATGGTCTTTTTTGTTTGTTTTTATCTACTAGGGGACCAAACCAGGAGTCCGGATTTCTGGGGGGAAATATGAAAATGGAATGGCCTATTAGGTGCTGGGCCAATCAAAGCAACCTCTTAGTTAACTTGCAGCATTGTTGTTGTTTGGTGCTGCTAAGTCTGTGTACAACAGAATGACATGTCGCCCAGTCCTGAACCATCTTCACAATTGTTCTTATGTTTGTACCCCTTGCTGTAGCCACTGTGTCGGTCTTTCTTGCCAAGTGTCTTTCGCTTTTTCACTATCCCTCTACTTTATGAAGTATGATTTTCCAGAGACTGCTCTCTCCTGATAACATTGAGAGGACTCCCAACATCCAACTCTGGCTGGTGTGGGTGACGTGCAGAGGGGAGCATGGTCTTCAGCCTCTATCGTGGTGTACTGGTGGCTCACACAGTTTATTACTAACAGTGACTGAAGGTCCAGCGTGGAGTCATGTTTCCTTTCTGTCATTTTAAGAATCCCTTGGAACATATCTCAAGTCATGCCTGTGGTCATGCACTTAAGAGTACACTTTCTCATTGGCCAAGACTTCCATAAGCGGAGAAAAGCAGGAGCGCCAGTGGAAGTGAGTGTTCATGGGACTGTGCACATGGGCGTGGACAGAGGAGATGAGCTCCCAGAAGCCGTGATCCTTTTGTTTTGCTATTGAATAAGATGATCCACCTTTTCAGGAAAACAGAAAGAGTCACCATGGTTCCACGTTGAGCCCTGCCCTGCATTCTCTGTAATGCTAGCATCCTCATTTGACCTTTCTAACTCTTCAGTCAGTTTCTGTGCTGGATGATGGGAAGACCTGTTCTCTCTGCCTTACCAAATGGCTGAAAAGATGCTCTATAAGACCATGCTTAGAATGTTTTGGAGACTCAGAAGTGCTGATCAGATATTAGTTGTTACTTCCCTTATCTCTCTCAGGGATCACCTTTTCCCACCTGTCTCCTGACAACATGAGACTTAAAGGAGTGAGGCAAGGAAGGGAATTCTAACCCCCACTCCACCACTCCCCATCACATGGTGAAGGCTGTGCTTGAGACTCTGGTTGAAAGGAATGAACCCTGATGCAAACAAGCACAGGTAACAGAGATAGGACTGTGCAGACAACACATCTCAAGGAATCAAGGGTAGGCACTTTTGAGTGGGACAAGGGTGGCCCTTCAAGTCCACACAGATTGCATCTGCTTATTTAAGCCTGAGAATTGACTTACTTACTCATGAGTGACCGAGGAGCCAAGTTCAGATCTTGCCTTACTCTCCTGGCCTCCAAGATGTAGACTTAAACAAGAGTTCCAGGATCCAGAAGCTACTCTTTTTCATCAAAGGTCAGCTATATAACTAGCTAGTGTATTAGACGTGGAAGAAAAGTCTGGGAACCTACTTTCTCGTATCAGATCACAAAGGCTTGATCCACCATCAGTCACTGGGATGGTGTTGGATTGGGCAGTGTTCCATCCCATGATGCACGGAGTTACTGACCACTAGTTGGGACTGACTCAGTGGCAGATAACCACATAGCAGACCTGATCCTTGTGTGTATGGAAGTGTTGAGTTTCTTTTCCTGATAATGGGTGTTTGGCTCAGACAATATAAGGCATCACTACACAGAGGATATGACAGAGGAAGAAATGTTAAGTGGAGGGGCCTTCATCTTCCACTTTCCTGAGGTCATGAAGCTGCAACAAAGGAAAGTTCTCACTTTCAAAAATGAATTATCAATAACCCATTCACTTATTACATTAGTCCCCCTTCCTGCTGAACATCAGGAAGCCATTCCACCTACCTAACATCCCGGATGGAACAGGCAAAGAGCCCCTGGGTGAGGCAAATCATTAAGCACTCAACTGCTGCCTGAAAGATTGGGCATCCAAACCCTCAGAGAGGTTCTTTTGAAGGCAGACCTGACAATCTGCTTCCCAAAGGGCAGGGTCTTGAAAACTCAGTGGATCAGTTATACTCAGTACCCATTGGGTCGCCATGAGTCAGAATCAATTAACTAGCAGCATGGCGCGTACACACACCACCATCCAGAACTACCTGGAAAATGTCCTGGGTCTTCCTTGTCAGACAGACAGCCCCCTGTAATTACTGCATCAGAGTGGGTGAGCCCTCTGGGCATAATTGTATACTAAACCATGCAGGAAAATTGTAATATCTTATTCGACAAGCAAAAGATAGTACCAGCGCAATTGGGTTAAAAGCCCCCCCCCCAAGTTTAACCCCAACATCAACTTTACCAACCCCCCCTCCCCAAAATGAGATCATACACTCTTCTCTTCTGTCTCTTGATAAAGAGAATTACATGATTGCCACCAATCCAGGACTCCATGAAGTCCATGAGAGTGATGCAAAAGAACCTCACAAATGCCCTTGAGGCAAGTCACCAGAAAAAAACAGAAAAGGAAGATGTGGGCAGTGGGAGTGACCATGCTGGGAAAGAATGATGCTCACAAAAATGCCTCACCAGGGAATGATTTTACTATATGTACCGTCTGACCGGGATGGGATCCTAGAACAATAAAAGAATATCTGTGGCAGCACAGATCCCGTCCGAACAAAGTCGATTGTTCAGTTAATCGAACCCCAAAACTCAAAGTCATAGCCATTGAGTCAACTCTGACTCATAATGATGCGATAGGAGTCACCAGGTAGAACTGCCCCTGTGAGGTTTCAAGTCTGTAGTTCTCTATGGGGAATGGAAAACCTCATCTTTCTTCCAAAGCGTGCCTGGTGGTTTCAAACTGCTGGTGAATGTACAACCACTATGCAGGTAGGGTTACTTCTTAATTGATAGTAATGTACGAATGTGAATTTCTTAGAGCTGGCAGGCTGACATGGTTATGGCAAAAGTTAACACTGGGAAAAACTTGGTGTGGAAGATCTCTCTGCCTTAGTTTTATGTCACTTCTGTAAATCTAACATTGTTTCTTGAAAGACTGACTGCACGTGAAAGAATTAAGAGACAGTCAAGGGTGGTTAACAAGGCCCCCAGCTATTGTTTTCCATACTGGTCTTGACATTCTTTATGATACTGCTTTGAATATCAAGTGAGCTGAAGATGTTCTCATTTGGTGGGGCGGGGGGGGGGGCGGCAGGAGTATGCTCATTTGTGTGCTTGTTTTAATATCATCACCTGTTTCATTTTGAGTTAATTCTAAAAGTCAATGCTGGGGTGGATTCTGGGTAGCACCAACAAACAAAGAGCTGCTAGTCAGAGGGTAAGTGAGTCCACCCACAGGCACCTTCAAAGATAGGTCTGGCTTGGAAATCTGCATGGAAGGACCCTGGGGGTCTCAAGTCTACTCTGCACACATGAAAATTGGCATCAGAATAGACCAGACAGCAGCTAACAACAACAAAGTCACAAATTTAACTTAAATTTTGTTAAATGCTGCTCTGCCACTGAGTCCATGCAGACTCATAAAAACCCTATCTCAGATTCTCAAGACTAAATTCTCAAGGTTAAATCATTCATCGGAACAAACACCTTCAACTGTCTCCCACAGAACATCTGGTAGACTTGAACTGCTAACCCTGTGATGGGTAGTTCAGTATTTAACCAACCTCAACATCTTGTGAACAAAAGATCACACGTGAACTTTCATAATGTTTGGCTCCATTTTCAAAATGAGATTTCAATCAGCTTAACCCCATGACCTCTCCTTTGAAAACTCCTACCCCAGCCCCAACTGAATGAATGCATTTAAGGCACCTTTCTCCTCCTTCTGTCCCAGTGGTGTGTGGATAGGGGGACATGGTGAGGCTACTGTCATGTCCCAACCCCCCCCCCGACCCGGGAAGAAAGCAGGGAGTTGCTGGAAGTTACCCTCCAACAACCGTAGTGAAAGTTGGACTCCCTATTGCTGGGGGCTGGGGGAGGGTGTATTGAGCAAATGTAAGAAATCCAAACAAGACTCTGTTGTTGTACATAATCCGGGCATCCTCGGGCCCTAGCAATGCTTCTGAGCGAACCATGATGTCACTCAGTCTCATCAACCCCATGAGACCTTCAGTAAAATCTGCCTTTTGCATCCATGCCTCAGAGCAGGAGCTTGTTTGCTTTGGGGGTTTTATGAGACCATATGTTGACAGTGCCTGTAAAGGTGATTGCCAGACGGCTCCATTATCAATAGACACCCCGTGGATTGCCCCCGGCCCTGCACTGAGTGCTCACTAACCACTCTCCCTCTACAGTGAGCCTGCAAGGGGGGAGGAAGAAAGGAAACCCAGGAGGAGAGGCAGGCTGAGCTGTCCCTCTTGGTGGAGGGTTATACACCCCAATTCCCCCATGGGCCAGGAAGCTTATAGAAGACAGGAGCAGAGTGAACTACAGAAGAATAACACACACACCCGCCATTCCAAACCAAAGCAAAGCCGACGAACCCTGGCAAACTCAGATATTCCAGAGTAGAAGTGTTTACAGCTCAGCGGGGGGGGGGGGGGGGGGGGGGGGGAGGGGAAAGGGTTGGCAACAACCTGTATGGACGCAGAACACCAGACCTTTCTCTTTCTCTTCCCCTGGGTCAGTTTGTACCACCAACTTTCAGGTTGGTATTGTTGTCAGATGCCATTGCATGGTAGTCACCCTTCGTACAAAAGAAGCCATCCTCCCAAGCATTGCTATGTGTGAGTCCATGGTTGCGGCTCCTGTGTCAGTCCATGTCCTGGAGGGTCTTCCTCTCTTTCAATAGCTCTCTGCCAAGCTGGATGGCCTTCTCCAGGGACGGGTCTCTCCAGATGAGCTGTATAAAGTGCAGGAGATGAAGTCTTGACATCCTCATGCCTAAGGACCAAGTAAGGTTGTACTTCTTCCAACAAAGACTAGTTTGCTCTTCTTCGGGCATCCCTGCCATAGCCAATACTCTTTGCCAGCAACATCATTCGTATGTGCCAATTCTTCTTCACCCTTCCTTTTTCATTTTCCAGCTTTTTCATGCATGTGAGATGTCCAAAACATGGCTTGGGTCAAGCGTACCTTCGGTAAGCAGTGCAGGGCCAGTCATTTGTCCTGCCCAGGGTGCCCACGGCGAGTGTGTGTGGTGTACGGAGCAGGATGTGGCGTCTGCTCAGAACCTTCTCTGTTGTCAAAGAAAACCAGGACTCCTGCTTTGTAGGAGGAGTTGACCTGGGACTGTTTGGTTTTTTTTTTTCATTTGTCTGTTTTGTTTTTCAGACACAGGATAGAAATTAAGTCAAATCAATTAAATCTGTAGACACTTTGCATTCGTGCAACCTCTAGCTTGGGAAAATATTAAAATTTGGATAGACTCTATATAAGGTCCTGCCACTTGAGAAAATAAATTTACTTTGTCCTAATATGCATGATCTCCATGCCTGCATTTCACTTCCCCTCAGACCCTGGGTCACACTATATTTGTATAGAAGTGGATGCATGTGCCTCTTTATCTAGGATTCCAGCTACTATCTTCCCTTTCCAGTCTCTTCCCCTCCTGCTTCTCTATAGAGTGTCATTGATATTCAGATCAGCAAGGAGAGGGGCTTTGGGTACATATTGGGTGCAAATTTCTTGCAAGAAGTTGCAGGATTTCCAAAGAGGGGAACGACAGACTTAGGCATGACATGTTTACCCACCTATTCAAGGGCATAAGCCAATTTTCTCTTTCAAAGATGCTTCCAAGGGTAACTTTCTCAACATCTCACTATTTTCAAAAGTCCTTGCATTTTGTTGTGTAACGGATATCAAGTTATGGCAGTGACTTGTGCATACACAGGAGGCCCACGCCTGAGGCAGATGAAGGTATGCTTTACCCACTTTCATTTGAAGGCCCAGACAAGGCTGGTTCCATACAGTGGTGGGACATCCTGAACTTGCATTTCCTAGCAAGTAGTGTAGAAACCACTCACTGGGGCTGATATACTAATCCAGGACCTATTGATGTACCAGGTGACCTTGAGGGAATCACTCCACCCCAAGAGCTTCCTCTTCAAATGCCCAGGGGTTTGGAAAGTCAATGAACTTCTCAGTGGGAAGGGTTTGGAGCACCGCAAAAGACCTACTGTCGGACTCAGGCAAAGCCAGTTGTTACTAGACATTGTGTTCAGTCCCTGAGTTATGGGTTCAAATCTCTCTTGATTTTCAATTTTCAACTCCAGGGAGAAAGAGCTATTGCTTTCTTTCCTCAGAGCTGAAAGATTAGCTAGCTTCTCAGGCTCATCTTTAAAAAACAACCTTTGCTGTCACATTGAGATATTTCATCTGAGGACCAGGAGGGTCCAGTGAAAATTTCTGGTAATTTGCCTGGATAGCGAGAGCAGCTGACTTGCAGGCTGGGGCATGCTGAGGCCCTCACCAGGCTCTCTGAAGCTTCCTAAGAAACAGCATCTAAAATACAGTGCTTGATGGTTTGTCAGGTCCTGATGAATTCATTTTGGAAAGCAGCATCTCCATGGTCTGTCGAGAGTGCCCTTTGGGATTCCTTTTGCTTGGTCAATGCTGTGAATTTGCTAATACCCACTAACACAAGTTCATCAAAAGATACACACACACACACACACACACACACACACACACACACATGACATACATAATGTCGGTAGGTAGTGTCGACTTGGTTCCCACCACATTGGGGTTGCTGTGTTGTCTAGAGTTGCTCATTGCTCATTCTGCACAGCTCTTCCAATGGATATGTAAAAGATGGGAGGGGTGGGAGAGGAAACGGCCGTTTAGAGCAAATGGCAACAGGGAACGTGTTTTCACATGTGGTTTGACAGTCAGCCCAATGGCAAGCCCAAGTTCGGCACTAAGCAGATGAACAGGGACTCTCCTTTACCTTTCCAGGTCTCAGTGGTCTCTCCCTGTACTCACTTACTTGAAACTGAAATGATGACGGTGTGATTCAATGGGTGTGTCTTCAAGACGCTGATAAAGACCACAGCAAGGAAGGCACACACTGGGGGCTGCTGGGTACAGCCTTCAAACTCTGCCCTGCAGGCTCTGCCACCCAGCCACCCCTGCCAAATGCCAGTCCAACTCCTTGCCGTCCAGTCAGTGCTAATTCACAATAACCCAAGAGGGTTTCCCAGTCTGGGCATGTGTAGTATCGCTGCCTGGCACATCTTTCTCCCACAAAGCAGGTGGTGGTTTCCAGCAGTGGGCTTGTTGGTTAGCAGAGAATAACTTTAACTACCACATCACCAGGCTCCTCAATCAGTAAAATGAGAAGTGCCCAAGACAGAGACTGACTAGATATCATGAAGAGTATGGCCATGCTGGCATTATCAAGGTAAAAGAATCTGCTTTGGTTTCCAGCTGGATAGGTTTTAAAAAAAATACATTGCTATCAAGTTGATTTCAACTTATAATAATCCTATCTATACAGGAGGTTCAGCGCAAGCAGCCTCATTGTTCTTTGACAAAGGCTGGTGGGCTAGAGCTGCTGACCTGGTGATCAGCAGCCCAATGCCTTACCTACAGCACCACCAGGACTCCTTAGCGAAACAACAGACAGGTGTGGAAGGAGAATAGTAGCACTCGCGAGGTGGACACTCCTTAAAGTAACCATCCATCTAAGATTAAAAGGGCAGCATTTCCCCAAGAACAGAGGGTCGGGGGTTGAGAAAGAAAGGAAGGGAAAGAGGCCCCACAAGGAGAAGTGGGCGATTGAGGAGTGTTGAGTTGTGGGTATTGCAATCAAGGAGACGAAAGCAAGCGTCAGTGGGTTGATGGGTAGAAACATCTGTTCTGTGAGTGAGCCTTCACTCAATTCACAGTGAAAACATTTGCAAGAACATCTGACTCTGACAGTAGCAGCTCCGTTCCTAGAGAGAGGCTCTCCAACCCCCCCCCCCCATCCCATTGGCCCGTTGGCTCCCCTCCTCCAGGGAACATTGCCCTGGACTTGCTTACATTTCCCTGGAGTATGACAGTCAGGCCCCGGCTCTTCCGAGAGCTGGAGGCTGGGCGGGGCAGTGTCCCAGGAGGACCGTGTATTCAGTGACTCACTCTTGTTGGTAGCAATTGACAGGCTAGCCCTGTATGCAGCACAAAACTGCTCCCGAGGGATCCAAGACTGTGGCCTCCAGGAAGCCAACCAGCAGTCCTGTCTTCCAAGGTGCTTCTAGGCAGCTTTGGAGAACCAGCCTTGTTCAGCAGCTTACCCAGATTGCTGCACAGTGCTGGGCTGATTCAGCGGCCAGCAAATCACAAGATGATGGATGTTTATTTCCATCTGACTGTGTGAGAGTCGCCCCTTTCTGCCCCCTCAGGTCCTCACCCTCGGAGCATTTTGTCCATTCAAAATTAAAAAGAAAAACAGCAAAAAATAAAGTGGCACATATTGAGAGTTGTTTGTATGAAGCTAACAAGTCAAATAAGGAATTGGAGTATGAGATAACCAATTAAGTGAAAGGCCTACTCGGGCATTGTTAGTAAGACAATTAATTGCAGGTTTCTACTTCTCTCGGTACACTTTGTTGCCTATTAGAATTATGAATAGATTCCCTAAGTGCCGGGTCCCCCAAAACATGTTTAATCAGATTCACTGGCAAAGGATCATTATTTTTATGACTGTGTGAAATGCATTCTTTTTACCAACCAAATAAGAAGCAGGCTATTCGAAGGTCAGAAGCAGGGAGTTCTTAGCCTTTTCCACAGCATGGATTGAAATGAGAGATCTAAAGAAAAATTCTTTCATAGAGAGGATCACATGTGGGGTGGGGAGAACTACCCTCAAATCTTCCTTTAATTTGGGCAATACCTTGAATAGAGACTTCTGAGTTGATGGTTGGGGATTTTGTTTTTTCTTCTGTATTTTCTCAGGGAAGCTCAAATTCCCAAACTAGAGTTTAGGCAAACCACAAATAACTACTTGGAGGCTTGGTTTGTTTGTTTGGAGACTGCTCTTTATGAAGCTCTCACAAAGGAAAAGAGGAGAAAAGCTTGACCCCCTCCTGATCTCAGTACATCTTAAGACAGCCATGGGAGTGAAGAAACCTGGGCCTAGTGGATATAGTGAGAGACCCGTAGAACAGTGGAATAGAATCAATAAACCTGGGGTAAATCCATGAACCTAAAGGAGCCCTGGTAGCCTAGTGGTTAGGCGTTGGGTTGAGATCAGTCAGGTCGGCAGTTAAAAACCACCATCTGCTCTGAGGAAGATGAGGCTCTCTCCTCCCACCAACTCAAATTCTAATCGGGCCTGTAGAGTTCACTATGCGTTAACAGCTACTTAGTGGTAATGAGGTTTTGTTTTGTTTATTAAGTGAGATGGAGAAGTGATCTTCAACAAAGGGATAGCCCCTTTATTAGCACTATATAACCCAACGCAAAGGCAGGCACTGGGAGGAACCCACGAGGCAGAGGCAATAATGGCAAATGCCATTCCATATACAGTCCCGCAGTGAGAATAATAATAAATAATAACTTCTGAGTGGGTGCATAGGTAGATGGTAGATGTGTAAACTGAAGATCTGTGGAAGGGTATATGGGAAGATACCCACAAGAATATAGAGATTTGGGCTGAGAATATTTCTATATGCAAATAGTGTGTGCTGTGAATACATCCAGGTATGCCTGAAAACATATCCAGGTATAGTAGAGCATATGGAGGGAAAAGTTAGAGAAACTTCTCAGCCAGGAGCAAGCCCCTTAAGGGACAGAGTCACTGGGCTTGAGCATTTAGTTTCAGGGAACATCTAGTTCAACGCATTCCACAAGTAGCTCTACTTACTACTTTGATGAGTACCCAGTAGGGACTTAAAAGTCCGGGAGAGGGCTGAGCCCCGGTGGCGCAGTGGTTGTGCTCGGGACTGCGGCCCACTGGGACGGAGGTTCAATTCCAGCAGTGGGGCTGGACCTCCTACTCCCACCACCGGAGTGCAGTGATGCCTCCCAAAAAAACAAAACAAAAACAAAAAAAATTCCGGAAGAGGCCTCCTAATTGACTATACAAGCGTGAAGGAAAGATGACTTCAAAGCTCTATTAGATCACACAAACCACACCCTCCAGAAGAACTATATGCTGCCCGACTACCTCATTAACCACTCTGATCAGGATTACAGTAGCAAGCATGGCACTGAGAGGAAGAAAAATAAAGAGCCAACTGAAGTCAGACACAGATCGGACTTCCTGACTTTGTAGAGGCTGGTGGAACCCCAGAGACTGCAGCCCCTACTCACTTGCTGTTATGGAGTTGATACCAATTCACGGTGACCCTATAGGGCAAGGTAGAACTGCCTCATGAGTTTCCAAGACTTTAATTGTTTATGGGAGCAGAAAACCCTATCTCTCTCCCTAGGAGCTGCTAGGTGGTGGTTTCAAACCGCTGGTCTTTCAGATCACAGCACAATGTGTAACCACTACACCAACAGGGTTTCTACTGTGGCCATCAGACACTCCTCAAACCTGGAACCTAACCCATTTCTGAAAAAATCAACACTTACAAAACTTACAAACTGCAAAAATAACACCTGTGAGGAATGTGATCCTCAGAACCATCAACCACAAGTTATGAGGCCAAATAAGCAGAATCTGCCCCAAAGTCAAGTCCAGGACGTGGGAAAAGGCAGGAAAATAGGGTGAATGGAAAACAAAGGCCCCAGGGCATGAAAGCTATCACATCAGGGAGATGGTAAAAAGTGTCACCAAGGAAGGTGTAGAAGTTGATGAATGGTAAAACTTTCACCCAAACCACAACCAAAGGTTCCAAGAAAGAAAGAAAATGTGGGTAAATAAGATCAAAACGTTCAAAAAACGGTAAAGAGATGGAAAGGAGGAACATAAGTTTCTTGGTATGAAACTCTAAAATACTGCTATCTCCCTTCTTGCCTCAAAAGTTAAAAAGAGACTGTTGAGAACAGATGAAAGGAGGTTCTATATTAAGCAAGTCTTCTTTATGCAGGAAGTAGTAAGGGCCCAAAATAACTCTTCACGAAGAATTTACCGAAATCCCTAGGAAACTTACAAAGCCAAGTGATTAAGAAGGAACTAAGGATGATCAGCACATACCCTGGGTGGCATGGATATGAATTCTCAACTGCTAGCTAATGTGCTGAGAGTTGAAATCTACCTGGAAGAAACACCCTAGGAGACAGGAGCCCTGGCCATCTGCTTCCCAAAGTCACAGCCTGGAAACCCCCAGGGAGCAGCGCTACTCTGCAGGTCTGGAGTTTCTCCCATCATGAGTCGGAATGCACTCAAAGACAACTAACAAGGGTGCTCAGAGACTGTCCAGTGTACGTGCTTCTGCTCCATCCAGTCTTTCTGGACACCCAGGTCTTCCATTCCAGATGTATCCGAGGAAACCAACCTCTGATGTATACATCCCGGGTTTAAGTAGGTGCAGTGGTACGGCACTTTAATAATTATTAATTATTAAAGTCATAGAGAACATGAGAAAGAGAGAGATAAGGGACTCAGACACATTTCATGGTAGCATGCTCACCTCAGCTGCATCCGGTGGTCCACGTGGAGAGAGTGTAAGAGGGGGAGGAGAAGACGTGGGGTCAGGGAAGAAGACACGGGCGAGAGCTTCTCTATTCTGACCAAGGTTTATATACCTTTGGAGTCATGCAAGGCCCCTAATTACAGGTAAGGACATACATTACAGGAGAGGATTGTGCTGTAGGTACACGTTATTGGAAGGGGAAGTATGGGGGCCCCATGTGACAAGATGTTTCATGATGGCTGCAGCCTAACCTTGATTGCCCTTGGTTTGAAGACTATTTAGCAAAAGCTTTCAGGGGGAGTGACCCAGTGTTCTAACAGCAGGGAGTCAGTCCTATCTTTTTTGTGGGAGAGACAAAAGCTGGAGCCTTTAGGGTGAATAACTAACTTCTGACTTCCACACCAGATGCTGGCAAATGTTTACCGATATTTGCTTAATGTTTTGGAGTATAGTTAATTGTGGAAAGGTCCTATCTTCATCCCACAAAATGCCCTTCGCTGGGTTCCCAGACACCAAAGGCCCCTTGAGCACCACCCTGGCATCATGTCTTTGAGCATCTCTCTCTCTCTCATGGGCAACTAGCAGCAGGACCTGGTGTCTTCGGGGTGACATACTGTTAATGTACTAGGCGACGACACAGCCGGAGATGACGGTGCACCCAGAGTTGCCTTTGAAGAAAGTCCTAATATTTCTGAGAAAGCATCCACAGAAAATCCAGAGAAACAGAGCTTTCCTTTGCTTCACATGAAATGCCTCCTCAACCATTGCTGTCTTTCTTTTCTTTTCTTTTTTGTTTTGTTTGTTTGTATTTCGACCTAACGTAAGGTCTGCTGAAATAAGCATCGGACCAGACAATACCAAGATCACGTGTATTTTCTCCCATGAAATGCCCGAGACATTTCTTCATCATTGCAATTGATGTATGGAATGTTGTAAGAGCTGTAGGAACCCCCCAATAAAATGATTCAAACAAACGAGAAAAGCTCCCTGTTCGTAAGTTGATGCCAACTTATAGCGACCCTATATTGTTGGCTAGCCCTGCCCCAGTGAGTTTCAGAGACTAACTCTTCATGCACATAGAAAACCTGGTCTGTCTCCCATGGAGTGGTGGGTGGTATTGAATTCTGATCTTGCAGTTAGCAGCCCAACTCATAGCCACTACACCAGCAGGGTGCTGGCCCACCAGTGCCAACTCACAGCCACTGCGCATGCAGTGGACCCGAACACTGCCCGGTCCTGTACCAGCCTCACAAGCATTATTATGTGGGAACCGACAGTGGTGGCCACGGTGGCAATCCCGGCCAGCTCCCAGAATCTCCTCTTCTTTATGTTTTTTTCTACTGCCCTTCTGCTTCAACAAGGAGGTCTGTTTCCAAGGACCGGAGTGTGGATAACAGATTTGTTTGTTCTTCTGCAAGTCCACAAAACTGCCAAATCCCTATCAGAAGAAGCCAGCTTATGATACATACATTACAGGTTCATGGGATGCAGTCGTACAGCAATAACTATTAATTATTAGAATAAGTTATAGAGAGCATGAGAGAGAGAAATAATAAGAGTCAGACACATTTTACATCAAGGTAGCATGCTCACCCCGCCAACTGGGTAGTCCACGTGGAGAAAGAGAGCAAACTTTAATTTTCCCCATTTGAATGACCTTATGGGGGACACATGAGCTGTGTTGTCACTGATCAGGGACATGTCACAGAAGAGGGCTGTCTTAAGGGCTATATGGTGGTAAGGGGAGTGGTCTTAGGGATGCCTACATGACCGAGGGGAGAAGGATGTGATGAGAGAAGACCTCAAACTCCTGGAGGCGGATAAGGAGGCCTGTCTTAATAGAAGCCATTGACAGTGGCTCTTGAATCCTGCCCACAGGCTTCTAGGGAAGAGAACCATCATCCTCACAGCAGGAGAGTCAGCTTTGTTGTGAGACACACAAAGGTCTCAGATAACTGGGAGCTTCAGGGAGAATAACTAACTTAACTTCCACACTAAATGCAGGTAAATAGATGCTTAATATTTTGGAGTATAAAATTGTGGAAAAGTCCTATGTTCATCCCACACTCACCGTGTATTGCACCATTGCAAATTTCTCTATTCATCATCAGTCTTCCTTCCTCGTTGTTCAGCTTTGTTTTTTGAACTGCTTATATTTGGAATTTTCTATTTTCTATTTTCAGACCATGGCTGACATACAATGGATAACTGAGAACACAGAAAGACAAAGCACTGGTCAGGGAGGGGACTACTGTATCTGGAAGGAGACCTGGTGGCACAATGGGTTAACCCTTGCATTGCTAGCCTTCAGGTCATTGGTTCAAACCCACCAGCAGCTTCTCTGGAGAAAGATGAGGCTGTCTGCTCCCATAAAGATTTAAATTCCCAGAAATCTAAGGGGCAGTTTTACTCCATCCTATAGGATCACAATGAGTCAGAATCGACTGGACGGCAGTGGGTTCACTGTATCTGAATAATGATATTACTGACCACCACAGGGGCTGCCTGATATGATAATGATGACTTCATTAGTTGCCCTTGAGTGGCCTCCAGCTCATGATCCTGCCCATTGCTGAGCCATCTTCTCAATCATGCTCCAGCCCACTGGTAGGTCCCCCGTGCATTTCAAGCTTCTAGCAGGCAGCATTCTGTTGTGACCACAGAGTGTTCATTGGCTGATTTTTGGAAGTAGCTCTCCAGGGCTTTCTTCCTAGTTTGCCTTAGCCTGAGAGCTGCACTGAAATCTGCCTACCACAGGGGCCTTTGCCCATACTTGAAATGCCAGTGGCTCAGTTTCCAGCCTCATAGCAACACACACACACACCACCTCAGGGACCACAAACCAGGTTAGCGTGATCAGGCCCTGGAACAACAAGCTTCCCAGGTGCCACCCGCAGAGATGGAAATGTCAGCCATGGCAGCATAAGGTGGGTAGAGGCTTCTGTCTTGTATCTACATATCTGAGTCCTGTTTCTCTCCCCACAACAGTTCTTTCCAAAATACAATATTCTTTTGTAATACACAATGTCAATAGCCTTACATTTCAGTCTGGTTACATGACAGATGGAGAGGAAAGCTTCCAGGGAGAAAATGGAAATTCTCTCTCTCTCTCTCTCTCTCTCTCTCTCTAAGCTTAAGAAACAACAACATGGTGCTTAAGAAAAATCACCACAGGTCCTCTATCCTGTCAAGTAGTTTAATGTGAGGCCCTTTTAAAAATCCTTTGTGGAGGCAGAGGTGCTTGAGACCAAGAAGAGCCCTCCCCCATCTAAATGGGCCCTAAATGCTTTCCTGTGATTTACGTAGCAAATAACTAAAACGTACAGGGAAGCTGGTAACTTCTCATTTGATCTTTCCTTTGGAGAAGACAAAAAGGGGAGGCTGCTTAGAAGACTTCAGAGGCCACTAAACGGCTTTCTATTGATTTTATACTAAGATACTTTATCACTCGTGTTGTCTGAAAAAGAAATGCAATCTGTGTCAGGGTCTAAATAGACTTTCCTCAAAAAGCCAGACCCCTGACTCCCCCGGGAGCAGATGAAGAGGGTGCTCAGAAGCATTGCCAAGTCAACTTTGAGGGACCTTTATTGCTTAAGAAGTGTTTCTCTTGCTGCAACATGCCAACCTCAGGAGGGTCGTCACTGGAGTCTTCCTTCTTGTGATTAAACAGATTTGGAAGTGACCTTTATAAGCAGCATCACTATTCCTTTAGGCAAGTGGCTCTCAACCTTCCTAATGTCATGACCCTTTCATATAGTTCCTTAGGTTGCGGTAACCTCCCAACCATAAAATTATTTTCATTGCTACTTCATAACTGTCATTTTGCTACTGTCATGAACCGGGAGACCCCTGGGAAAGGGGTCGCAACCCACACGTTGAGAACTGATGCTTTGGGCCCTCATTGACCGGGGGCGGGGGGGGCAGTGAACAGTCTTGCCCTCAGTCAGTGCATTGAAAAGCGGATTGGTGCTGATGCAGTTAGAATCAAGGTTAGCATATTATCATTTGCTTTCCATTTTGACCCATTTCTAAATTTGTCCTGGTTTCTATTTTCACCTGCTTTCACTAGGATTAAGGGTTCTCTGTGTTTATTAGTGTGTTGTTGCTGGTGGGGTGGGGAATGGGGGGAGGGCTGTATGATTTCCTTTATGGGAAATCCAGGATAGGTACATCTATTGAAGCAGTAAGTAGACTACTACTTCTTTAGGGTTATGGCTGGGGAAGTTGAAGTATAATAGCCACTAATAATAATGGGTACAAGCGTGAAGAAAATGATCGAAAGATTGTGGTGTTGATGCAACACGCTTTAATATATTTAAGCTGTTGAATTGTATGGTACACGAACTAACTATATGTCAATAAAGCTGTTTTTTAATCATTTTATTGGGGGCTCTTACAGCTCTTATCACAATCCACTGTGCCAAGCACATTTGTACATATGTTATCATCATAATTGTCAAACATTTTCTTTCTTCTTTTGTCCTTGGGTTTTTTGTTTTTGCTTTTAACTATAACCAGACTTGTTAAAAAGGAAAGTACTATATTCCATCCCCTTGTAGTAGATCCATGGGGAGTGAGGCTCAGAAATATTAGAAACCTGTGTCCATTGACTGAGTGAGCTGGAAGCAGGATCAACTCACACTGATGCCCAGACCAGGCCAAGGATTTCAGAATCTCAGAATTAGCAAGCATTTTAACCCCCAGCATCTCCTCCATCACCCCCGAGGAACAAAGTCCCTACCACCCAGTGTTGCTGAAAGACAGAGAATGGTGATACATTTTGTATTAGTTTGTTTTCCCTTAACCTTCTTACTGCAAGCTACATTTGGCCTATTTCCGGGGTATATTTGGAGTACCCATATATCCTGTTTTAAGAAATCCAATAAACAGACATCTTGATCTATACAACCAGTACGTCACAGCCACCCTTCCGTGATGAAATGGTTCCAGGTACGGAAAGCCCTGAGTTCTGTTCAGACTTGGCTGCCGTGTGTGTGTCTGTAAAAGACTCTTTCAGTAGCTTTGGGCTTGAGTTCCCTCTGCCTTTAATGGGAATGGTTTGGAAGACTTCTTTTTGAAAAAAAAAAATCTTGTAAATGGAATCCATTCCATGGAGCAAAACCACTTTTCTTGATCCGGCGATTTTTGTCTTCAGATTAGCTATTTAGTAGGAAATATTTCAAATGTATATCGTTGTTGGAAGCTGCCATTGAATCAGATCCGACTCATAGCAGCTCCACTCCTCCTCCTCCTCACTGACTCACAGCGACCCTCTGGGGGTTTCCAAGACTGTAACTGCACGGGAGTAAAAAGCCCAGTATTTCTCCCAAGGAGCTGCTACTGGTTTTGAATTGCCAACCACGTGAAGTGCAGTCCAGCACGTAACCACTACACCACCAGGGCTCCAATAGTGACCTTAGGGACGACAGAATGAAATGCTGCCTGGCCCTGCGCCATCTGCACAATGTTCCTGGTGGAGCCCATAGTTACAGCCCCTGTGTCAACCCATCTCTGGTGGAGTCTTTCTCTTTTCTGTTGCCCCTCTCCTTTACCAAACATGGTGTCCTTTTCCAGGGACTGGTCTCTCCTGACAACATGTCCAAAGTAAGTGAGACAGCATCGCAACAACCTTGCTTCTAAAGAGCGTTCTGTCTGTACTTCTTCCAAGACAGATTTTTTTATTCTGGCACTCCTTTTTTCAACGTTCTTCGCCAGCATCACAAGTCAAGTGCGTTGATTCTTCCTCTGTATTCTTTATTTAATGTCCATCCTTCACAAGCATATGAGCTGATTTAAAATACCACACTTAGGGTAAAATCAGGACAAGTTAACTGTCTTGGAGTTTATTGTGACTCCTGTGACCCCATAGGACAGAGTAGAACTGTCCCTTTGGTTTCTAAGACTTTGCATCATTACAGATATATCATTACAGCCTCAGCTTTCTCCTATGGCGCCAGTAGTGGTTTTGAACCACTGACATGGTGGTTGATTCCTCATTTTATAGCTACCAGGACTCCTTGTAAGATTTGTAAAACCGTTGTTTTTTTTTAAAGGATGCAATGGGAATCTGAGAAACCATCACCCAAATAAAGATGTCAAACATTAGGAATAGATTTAAAGCTTCCTCTAGAGGCTTCATCATCCTTTGGTGGCACAGTAGGTTAAGCACTGGATATAGCCAAAAGGTTGGTGGTTTGAACACACTCCAGGGCACATCAGGAAAAAAACCGGCCCCGCCCCTCCTTTCTACACCACCTCAGAGATAGCTTCCACCCTGAGCTTGGTGCTTATCATTCATTCCCATGCATGTCTTTATAGTTTTACCACATACATTTATGTCCTTAAACAATATATCATTCTATTTTGCATATTTTGAAATGATAAATGAAATGAGACTGTATATTATCTTCATGACACCTTGACCTGTTGGCTACAGCTCATCCCTTCTCTCTGCTGTAGATTATTTCACCCGCTGAATATACTGAGCTTATTTATATATTCTAAGACACCCTGATGGTGTAATGGTTAAGTGATGGGCTGCTAATCAAAAGGTTTGCTGTGCAAACCCAACCCCATGGCACTAAGGGAGAAAGGTGTAACAATCTGCTTTTGTAACCTTGAATCCTCTAAGGGTCATTATGAGTCGGTAGCAACTGAACTTCTGAAAGTACTTATATTTTCTTATTGCGAAGCATGAGATTATTTCTTACTTTTAACTAGTAAGACAACCTTGCTATTAACAAACAGGACTTTTGGATAATGTATTGAGGTATTGAGTGTCAAATGTTATACTATAGACAATGAATAAGGAAGGCTGAAGAATCAATGCTTATGAGTTATGGAGTTGATGAACAATATTGAATATCCCATGGAATGCCAGAAGAATGGGCCAATCTGTCTTGGCAGAAATACAATCAGGACGCTCCTTAGAAGTGAGAACGGTCAGACTTTGGGCGTGTTATTAGGAAGGATCAGTCCTAGGAGAAGGATGTCATACTTGGTAAAGGGACAGCAAAAAAGAAGATGATTTTCAACAAGCAGGCTAGGAGGTAGCAGCTGAAATGAGGGGTTCCAGTAGCAGAGATTTTGAGGATGATATAGGACTGAGACGTGTTCTGTTTGTTTGTACAGATGCTGGGTGCTAGGCATCAGAACTAACCTCTCGGCACCTAACAGCAATAAGGTGGGATTTGAACTAGACAACCTGGTCAATTGGGACTCGTGGAAACCCCGTGTTTATCACAGGAGAGTCCAACCAGGCTCTATAGTGTTATCAGAGACTGAATTTTTGGGAGTAAATTACTGAGTCATTCTTCTAAATCATCTCTGGATGAACTCAAACTCCAAACTTCTTGTTGGCTGCCAAACTCATTCACCGTCCACACCACTCAGGGGTTCCACTAAAGTGTTGCTGTTGATAATACCTGCTAGCAAGCCCATTTCAGTCCACAGCAAAGTGTCGCCGTGTGGCACAGTGGAACATCTGCATAGACACTTCTTGACTGTAACTTTTACCAAAGCAGGTCCCCAGGTCCTTTTCCCATGGGGCAGATTCAAACCATCAATCTTTAGGTGAGTGCTGAACCTTTGTCAGCACCCTGGAGCCCTCATTAAGTATCACCTTCTTCCACCTCTATGCTATTGACTTTTCCCATTTGTGAACTTGATGGGTCACTCCATTTATTGAAGTCTCCTTTTTTTTAAAAAAAATCATTTTATTGGGGGCTCATACAACTCATCACCATTCATCCATCCATCTGTTGTGCCAAGCACAGTTGTACATGTGTTGCCATCCTTGTTTTCAAAGCATTTTCTTGCTACTTGAGCCCTTAGTATCAGCTCTTCATTTCCAGCCCCGTTCTCTCCCTCCCTCTATAATGAACCCTTGATAATTTATGAATTATTATTATTTTTTATGTCTTGCACTGTCTGATGTCTCCCTTTATCCCCTTGTCTGTTGTCCATTCCCCTGGGAGGGGGTTATAGTAGAACATTGTGATTGTTTCCTCTTTTCCCCACCATGACCCCCAACTTCCCCTTTCTCTCCTAGTCTGGCTACTCTCAATATTGGTCCCAAGGGGGTTATCTGTCCTGTATTTCCTGTGTTTCCAGTTCTTATCTGTACCCATGTACACGCTCTGATCTAGCCAGATTTGTAAGGTAGAATTAGGGTCATGAATGTTGGAGGGAAGAAAGCATTAAAGAAGCAGATGAAAGCTGTATGTTTCACCAGTGCTATACTGCACCCTGACTGGCTCATCTTGAACTCTACTTTTAAGCCTCGAAATAATTTTAGAATGTGACCCATAACTGGCTTCCATATATTTTGTTTATTTTTTTTCCCTCAAGGCTCTAGTTCTGGGTAGCTTTCATAAATGGCTGCCTTTCTATAGGAATGCAGTTAATTTGAGCATACCAATCTTATAAAAGAGAGTTCCTGCTGGTTTGGCTTATTCGTTGTGGTAATTTTTCTGGAGAGCCTTTGAAGTGTTCTATGTAAATAATCATATGATCAAGTCACTGTCGTTTCTATCTTTGATCCTTACTTCTTCCTTGTGTATGACTGTGCTGGCTATCTATGTAGTGTCCACTCACCATTCTTCCTCAGCATCAGCACCCAGAATTACTCCCTTAGTGGTTTTCCCAGCTCACTCACTGGATGCACCTCTTGAATGCAACTGGGGAAGAGAGGGACTCAAGGTAAACACTTCTGGATAATGAAATATAAACTTCAGTCCCTGTAGAGGAAGATTCCTTCTAAACTATGAGCCTTCTGGGTTTCCCAGTAATCACAACTGGTGCACAGCCATGAGGTGCAGGGTGGCAAGGAACCGAGAGTTGAATATTAATTTCTCATCTTGAGGTTTCCTGACCCACATGTGCAAAATTCATTTGAACTCTGAACTTACGGGAAGAAAGGATGTTGTTCAGAAAACTCAGAGAAACTTTTCCCATTCACCTACGACTGGTACAGCCAGGTGCTGGCCACCTCCCTGGGTTCATAAATGGTTTCCCTACATGATTCCCTTTATCAGAGGCCTAATCATACAAGGACCCCCATGTCTGGCAGTGGACTCAGTTCTGTTTTTCCATCTTGGGCAGTCCAAGGTTTAAGTCATCACCACTAAAATCCAAGATCATCAAGTACCAACATGGCCAGCATCCTCAACAGCCATGGCCTCAGCCCCTGCCTACCGTGCTGACCCTTAGCACATGCTTTGTTCTTGATCCCCAGGCATTTTCCGTCCCTGAAAGCAAAATTAAGTGTCTTAGATGATGTCTACGATGGTGCACCCCACATTCCTAGATATTTGGTTATACAAGGGATTTCAGATTGGAAATGAAAGTCCCTCCCGTTATCCATTCAGGATGGAATTTACAGAATTTCTGTGTACACACACCTGCGTCTTCCAGCACATCTACTGGCATGGAGAGAGCTACTCTCACTCCCACACGTTTCCTTAGCACCTGCCTATACCACATACTGTCTAGGTTCAGAGATACAGAAAAAGCCCAACTCACTTCTATCGAGTCAATGCTGACACAGAGCAAGCCACTGTGGGTTTCCAACACTGTAACTGTTTCCAGGAGTACAACACCCAGTCTTTATCACACAGAGCTGCAGCTGATTTTGAACTGCCAGCCTTTTGGATTGCAGGCCAACTAATATCCACTACTCCACCAATGATACAATAGGGGTGTATGTGGGGATAATAGCCAGTTCTCTTCCTTTTGGAACATACAGTTAACAGGGAAATATACCATAAACTAGGGAACAAATAAGCAAGTTTCAGAGAGAGATAAATGTTATGAAAAAAATGATTAGAGTAAAACACAAAAGGATGCAAAGGACACAGCATTGGTCAGGGTCATCAAGAGACCTCCTAGGGTGACAGTGAACTGAGGCTGGGAGGTCAAGAAACCATTTTCTTTGGATATTTCCTGTGTCATGAGATAATTTGCCCATAGAGTCCTTCAACGTTCATTTTTTTTCTGTTTGAGATATGCTGAGTGCTTTCTTTCTGGCCTTCTATCTTTCTATCTTCATACATTTCATTATCATATTTTATCTGCCCTTCACAATGTTCTGTTTGGTGTTTGGCTTCATCTTTCTTTCATTCTCTTTAGCTCCTCTAAGTCCAACAGGGAGTTTGGAATCTTTACTGTCATCCACTTTGGTCTTTTCTTGCTTGCTTCCTTTTAAATGACCTTTTACTTTCTTCATATGTAATGCTCCTGATGTCAGAGCACAGTTGGCCAGGTCTTCTGTCAATAGCATTCATTGTGTCAAATCTGTTATCGAGATGGTCTAGAAATATAGGTGGCATGGACTTCCGGTCATATTTTGATTCTGAAGGACTTAATTTTATTTTCTTCCACTTCTGCTTGAACTTAGGTGGATCCAATTGACCATTTGGTTCTCAGTCAGTCCCTCATCTGGCTTTAGCTGCTGACAATGAGCTTCTCCATAGTCTCTTTCTACAAATAGGGTCATTTCAATTCTGGATTCCATATGATGAGATCCACCTACTTTGTCACTGCTGATATGGTAGAAAAGAGTTTTTGCTCCGAAGTAGCCATTTCTTGCAAAATTCTATCATGCAGTCAGGTTCATTACTATCATCAAGGTCATATTTTCCTACTACTGCTCTTTCCTCTTTGTTTCTAATTTTCACAATCAAATTACCAAAAGTTATGGGTGCATCTTGATGACATCAATTCGAAACTGAGGAAGTGGGTGTAATTCTTCAATGTCTTCCTCACCAGCTTTAGTATTTGGAACATACGTGTGAGTAAGAGTTATATCAACTGGACTTGGTTGTAGTCATGTAGATATGATCCTACCACAGGCAGCATTGTACTTCAAGACGGATCTTGAGACGCTCCTTGTGGTGATGAATGTGGCACCATTCTTCTTAGGTTTGTCATGTCACAGCATAGTCAGCCCGACAGTCATCGGATGCAGCATGACCAAGCCCAGTCTACCTCAACTCACCAAAGTCTGTGAAACTGCTCTTTTATTTTTGATCATTTCTAATATTTCTGGGTCCATATACTGTTCATTTCACATTTGGGTTATTAGTTGATATTTCCACCTGCTTCTTCTCAATTTAAGACCTGCCCCATCAGCAAATGAAGGTCCCAACCTTCACTCCAGCCATGTCATTAGTGTCAATACTTGTCTGAGGAGGTAGCTCTTCCCATGTTGTATGTTGAGTTCCTTCCAACTTGAGGGGCTCATCATCTGGCATTCTATCAGACAATTTCCACTGGCTGCTGTTCATAGGTTTTCAGTGACTAAGCCCCCACAAGTGGACTTCCTCATCTGCCCTCCTCCTCTGAAAACTTTCATGACCCTGCTCTTATTTGAAATGCCAATGGCGGAGCTTCCAGGATCACAGCAATGCACATGCATCAAGGAACAACCGACAAAAGACGTTCATTGGCAGCAGCTCAAACACATGGAGCATGTGTTTGCTGCTTCTCCCTCAGTAACAAAATAAAATGTAAGCCCTTACCATATTCAGTCAATCCAGTTATCAAAGCCCATAGTGTGGCTGCCCATCAGAGTCCCAGCAGTGGGATGTCCTCACAGGCTTACATGGTTTCCAGCAAAGTCCCTATTCCAGAATGACGGATGGGAGAGGGCTGCCATTGCTTGTCAGTGTGCAGCTTTTGTCACTGTGGCCAAGTGGAGAGCGCCCTGCATGAATGGAGCCAAGCTGCAGAAGACCTTGGAGAGGAGAGGAGGTATTATCCGTGCTTCATCTTGATGGAAGAGTGGTCCAAGATGTATATCTTGGGGCTGGTGGGGGGGGGGATTCTCCAAGTATTGGGAACCCCCGGGTGACAGCAACAGTGTGGGAAAAGGTAGAGAAGTAGGAAAGAAGGTGGGAGGCTAGGGGAAACTGAGCACTGAGCTCTGTCTGGGTTCATACCCTGGCTCCCCCTTCACAAGCTCTGTCACCTGGGAATACTCCCTTGACCTTACTGGATCTTCATTTCCTCATCCATAATACGAGATCCTGATCATAGTCTCTCCCTCAAAGGCCTTTTGCTCTTGGTATAAGATAAGTCAAGTCCACTGCTTAGTGGCCAGACTAGGGAAGCAATCAGACTCAGGAAGCAGACTACCCTAACTTTGTCCCTTGGAACAGCTGAGAAATTTGAACCTCTGACCTCATGGTTGATGGCCAAGCACTTAGCCAGCTCACAAACAAGGGTTTTGACTGATCAGATTGACTTCTGAACTAGCTTTCAGCCAAGATTACTTTCTGTATAGAGGCAGTGGTGGTTCAGGGGTCGAACTCTTGCCTTGCACACAGATGACCTGGGTTCAAGTCCCATTTCATGAACAGCCACCACTTGTCTGTCAATGAAGGTAAAGGCCTGTGTGTTGCTGATATTGAACAGGTTTCAGCAGAGCCAAGGTGGACTATCCACAAGATTTTCAGAAGCTAATTCCTCTGAAGTGTCCAGTTAATTCCTTTTTCAAAGTCTGTTCTTAGTGTGATAACTCCTATGAAAGTTGGGGTGTTTTCTGTTATCTCATATACATGTGAACTAAGGATGTTAGACATTGCATAAGAAAGACTGAAGAATCGATGTCTTTGAATGATGGTGCCAGTGAACAAACTGGGCTTTGTTTTGTTGGGCTTGGAGTCATTAGGGGTCAGAACTGACTCAAAAGCACCTACAATAACCACATTCCTGTTTTACCTGAACCTAAGGCCCTGCATTGCCTGGAAGCACCTCAGTCCCCAGTGAGAGGAGGAGGCTGCTTCTCCTTAGCTCACGCCACGTCTGAATGTCTGAAAGTACCTTGGACTGCCAAAAGAGCAAACAAATCTGTCTCCAGAGACACATAGTCGGAATACTCCTTAAAGACAAGGATGGTGAGAATTCATCTTACATACCTTGACCATGGTGCCAGGAGAGACCAGTCCCTGGTGAAGGACACCATTCTTGGTAAAGTGAAGGAGGGGCCGTGAAAAAAAAAAAAAAGGCCCTCAGTGAGATGGAGTGACACAGTGGCTTCAGCAAGGGACTCAACCATAGGAAGAATTATGAAGATGGCACAGGACAGAGCACTATTTTGTTCTTCTGCACAAAGACGCAGTTTGCATTGGAACCCACTGGATAGCACCACTGAAGGCAATAAGTTGAATTAGGAAGAAAAGCCTGGTGATCTACTTCTGAAAGACTGATAGCTCACAGCAATCTACTTCACAACCACAATCGTCCCTGGGGAAGATACAGGATTGGGCACTCTGTTCTATTGTGCATGGGCCCACCATGAGTCAGAGACAGACTCCAGAAGAGCTGAGGATGACGACAACATGATAGGTCGCTGGTGTGTAAAATGTCAGAGGAGGCGGGGTGGGAGTGCAAACCAAGGAGGTTAATGGGTGCCGTGTCAGAGTTCTTGTTCTCCACCTCTGTTCCTGCTTTGTCTCCTGTTCTTCGGACATGTTGTCAGGAGAGACCAGTCTCTGGAGAAGGACATCCTGCTTGGAAAGTGGAGGAGCAGTGATGGAGAGGAAGGCCCTCCACATGATGGATTAGCACAGGGGTGGCCACAATGGTTTCAAGCATCGGAACAAGTGTCAAGGTGGTGAAGAACCAAACTGGGCTTTGTTTTGTTGGGCTTGGAGTCATTAGGGGTCAGAACGGACTCAATAGCACCTACAATAACCACATTCCTGTTTTACCTGAACCTAAGGCCCTGCATTACCTGGAAGCACCTCAGTCCCCAGTGAGAGGAAGAGGCTGCTTCTCCTTAGCTCACGCCCACGTCTGAATGTCTTGGGGCAACCTCTCCCCAGCTCTCTGCAGTCTTGTTCTCAGCACCATCCTTTCCCCCATGCCCACTCCTTAGGATGCATTTCTCCCCCTCATTTCTGCCAGTCACACGTCTCTGCTCTCCAGAAATATTACTTTATCCAGCGATTGGGCTGGTTATAAATTGAAATGCAGATAGCTAAACATCAATCTGTACCTACATTTACATTAAACACATCATGCATATAGAACATATGCCCCCGTGGGTCCAACTCATCAACCCTGCGACTCATTTGGCCCTGGGCAATCAACTTTTGACCCGTCCCTAAGTCAGCATCGGCTAACCTCACGTCTGCACTAAACAGCGTACGCATGACAAATTTCCCCTGCCCTCCCAATTAGGGTGCGTGGCCACTGATCCCAGGGAGAATGGTTTGCCTTCTTCTCTTCCTTAGGAGGAGGAGCAATTATGGAGGTGCTATCCTCTGAGCAAACCTTCGCACAGCTCTCTAGGATGGGAGGAATCGAATTAAGCCCCTGTAGAGGACCAGGGTAATGTCTATTTATGCAGCCAGGCCCGACACAAATCTAATATTCTGTAAGGACGTTAAGCTCTTCGCAATTGGTGTGCCCACAGTGCCTGCAACAAAAGCACTCAATAAAGATCTGTTGGTTGGTTGGTTACAAATAACAAAGCCTCAAGGTAACGGCTGTTATCTGCTCTGAGCGTGCATGTTTTTTCTAGGTCAAGGCCTTCCATATGTTAATAGCGGCCTGGTGGTGGGAGAAGTTAGGTCCAGTGATTTTCTCACTTTGGAGCATCTGCAGCCTCCCAGCCTGGTCAACATGTTCAAAACATAGACAAACAGCACTGATGCTTGGCTGTGAACAAACAGCAAACCCTTGCCTTGGAGTTGATTCTAATTCCTAGCAACCCTTTAAGACCGAGAAGAAACTGCCCCAGAGGATTTTCAATACTGTCATCTTTGCAGAGACATGTCTCTCTCCCTAGGGGACTCAAGACCCCTGAGGTAACAGTTGAGTGCTTGAGCACGGCCCCACCAACACTCCCTTCCATACAGAAGGAAGGCAGTAGCGGTCACGCCCACCCAGGAGCTGACCAGGAGCTAATGGTTAATGGGAGCCTTCTGGCTCCTCCTGAACTCCAGGGGCAGGGGGAACCTTCAGTCACTATGTACTCTTCACCACCCGCCTGTTACTGCCAACAGACATTTAGGAGGGTTTTTCTCTCATTTTTTTTCTTTGATCCCCTCCCACCCCCACCTCACCCCGCACACACCTAGTGCCACCAATTTGTTTGAGTGCCCTTGACCAAGATTTCTAGGACTTGGTTCAAAGCTGAGAATCTGAATTATTCCTTTGGCACCACTAAAATATAATTTATCTTTTCGAATACAGTTGGTTCCGGATGCTTGCAGCCGAAAGAATCACAGCAAGGGTCCCCAGAGCTGGCAGCATTCTCTCTGTCACCATCCTCGTGACACCCTGCCAGGGAGGGATGAGGCAGGTCACCGCTGTGACAGGAGGATCAGGCAAGAGTCGAGGACTGAACTAGGCAGAGGAGCCCTCCCTGCTGAAAGTCTCTCCACAGAGTGTCCTCCTTCCTGAGAGAGGCCTTCCCCCTCCTGAGAGAATTCCCCCTCCTAAGAGAGTGCACTCTCCCAAGAGTGGACCCAGCTGAAAGAAAGCTCCTGAGCCTCTCCATTTGTCTCCAATGATAGTAGTCTTTATGGCAGCAGATAACCACGTCTTTCTCCAGCAAAGCCACTGGACAGCTCCAAGCCACTAGTCTTTGATTTATCAGCCAAGCACTTAATCATTGCCCCCACAGAGCTCCTTGAACGAAACCAACCCACTGCCCATAGAGTTGATTCCAACTCGCAGTGGCCCATAGACCAAAGCACAACTGCCCCCATAGAGCTTCCAAGGTAGCAGCCATCTAAAGGAGCCAATAACTTCCTCTTTCTCCCACAGAACGGTTAGTGTAGTCAATCCACCAGTCAGCAGCCCAAGAACTCCCTTCTATCTAGCTAGCTCTCTACAGCTCTCTCACTCCCATTAAGTCAATGCCAACTCATAGTCATCTTCTAGGATGGGACAGAAGAGCCCCTGGAGTTTCCAAGACTGTTACTCCTTAGGAAAGTAGAAAGTCCCATGTAGGTAACTAATTTTAAAGGAAATTTAAGCATGGGTGGAAAATTTTTCTAAAATGGTTATACAATTCTTCTTGATATGAATGAACAATTGAACTATTGAATGGTATGATGTGTGGATTAGATGTCAAGAATTTTTTTAAAAAATAAAATAAGCAAGTGTATAAACCTAAATGAAAGGTACAATCGGACACTATCATTTCATATTTTTTTAATATTCTTTTAATATTTGGGGGTTTTCCAATGATTTCATTGTGGGCTCTTACAGCTCTTATAACATTCCATACATCGTTTGTATCAAACATACTTATACACATGTTGCCATCTTCATTTCCAAAATATCTTCTACTTGAGCTCTTGGTACAAGCTCCTCTTTCCCCCTTCTTTTTTTAATATAAATCATTTTATTGTGGGTTCATACAACTCCCATCACGATAATGCATAAATCAATTATATGCAAACAACATTTGCACACTTGTCATCATCACTCTCAAAACATCCTTCCTCCACTTAGGCCCCCAGTACCAGCTCCCCATATTTCCCCTCCCTCCCCACTCCTCCTCCCCCATGAACCCTTAATAATTTACAAATTGTTATTACTTTTTCATATTGTACACTGTCTGATGTGTTCCTTCACCCACTTCCTTGTTGTCTGTACCCCAGAGAGGAGGTTATATGTAGATCCCTGAAATTGGTTTCCCCATTCTACTCCTGCTTTCCGGTATCACCACTCCCACCACTGGTCCTGAAAGGATCATCTATCCTGAATTCCCCATGTTTCTGGCTCCAGTGTACATCCCCTGATCTAGTTGGATTTGTCTGCCAGAAATGGGATCATGATAGCGGGTGGGAGGAAACATTTGAGAACTAGAAGAAAGTTTCATATTTCATCATTACTACACCACCTTGACTGGCTCTTCTCCCTGCGACCCCTTTATAAGGGAATGTCACTTTACCTACTGGTGGACTTTGGATCCCCAATCTGTACTCCCCCTCATTTAGAATGATATAATTTTTCGTTTTTTGATGCCTGACACCATATCCCTTCAACAACTCATGGTCACACAGCCTGGTGTACATCTCCATGTAGGCTTTGTAGCGTCTGAGCTAGATGGCTGCTTGTTAACTTTCAAGGCTTTAACACCCCAGACACTTTTAAGCCTTTAAGGCCCTGTGGCAGTCATGTGCTTAAGTTAATTTCATGATTGAGATGTAGGGGTGGAGTCTAACCTGTTAATCTGGAGATAGCCGTTGAGTAGCCAATGAGGCCTCTGTGTGGGCATGGCTTTCTCCCTATACATCTGAGAAATCTCACGATATTTCCATCTTGGAGATGAGAAGATATCACCCCAGTTATTGGGAGTTAGTCTCAGGGACAACCAAGTTGTTGGGAGTTAGTCTCGGGGACAATGAACTACAGATAAGACAAAATGGCAGCATCCGAGAAGCTGAAGGAGCCGGAGGAGAAGCCACATGACCTTACCCTGATGGAACCAGACCTCTGAAGCTGGAGAAGCTACATGGAGACCCTTGCCAGTGCTGAGTTGCTTCTACCACTACTGGATGCTGTTGATGGACTCTGAGCCCTGGAAACGAGGAGCCATGAGGGGACCCCTGCCGGTGCTAGGACTCTGCACCCACTGGCCTGTGACTTTGTGAGTTGGAAGGAGACATTATAGACTGGTATCAGACATATGAGTTAATATTGGACTTGTGACTTTGTACTGGACTGGGTTGGGATGCTTTCTTAATGCTTTCTTAATTCCTCATATATAAACCATACCCTTATATCGATATGTGTGTCTACGGATTTGTTTCTCTAGTTTACCCAGACTAACACAGACCCCATACAATATTTGAGTTTAATAAAGAATTCCATGTTTTGGTTTTTTTTTAGAAAGAAGGAAGCCCTATATTTTTCCCAAAGAGCAGCTGGTGATTTGGAATCATCACTTTGCAGTTAGCAGTCCAACACATAACCACTACACTTCCACTTTTTAAGGACTCCTTAGAGGTCACAAATGTACCTCTTTCTGCATCCAGTCCTGAAACAGAAATGAGGGAACTAGGCCAGAGTGAAACAGAAAGACTGTCGGGGATGGCATCCAGTGGCCATGCTCTGTAGGACCACACAAACCCACTCCTGGGTCATCTTCCAGCTTTCCTGAATTCAGAACCATCATCAGCATTGTGAGCTTCTCATTGATCATGCCCAGTCTTTGATCATGAATGTGTGACCTTCGCCTTAACTCTCTAGGACAGCATAGGAGGATTTTCATTTCTCTGGGGTCATGAAGACTCAAAGCAGGTATAAAGATGGCCACCAGGTCACACAGCCAGGGTGGCGTTGACCAGGCAACTGTATCCAGACTGCACTGATTGTCTTAACTCTGGCTATGGAGAGTCCCATGTTCATAATTCACCATTGCCCATCTCATATTCCCTTACCAAGGTATTAGAGAGTGGAAAAGTGCAGTTCAGGTGCCTCTCAGAACTGTTGGGAGTGCCTGGGACTCACTTCCAGAAATGTCAATTTGCTTAGTCTGGTGCAAGTCCTGGACCATGGCATTTTAACAGAAACCTCTGTCAGTGAATCTAAGGTGCACCTATGTGTGATAGCTACTAAGTCAAACCCTTGCCTAAGTTTCAAACTAAAGAGTCTGAGTCTGAGAGTACAGAAGAATCATTAGAAGGACGAGTGTATTGGGCTGGTTTCTCTAGAGAAGCAAAACTAACATATATGTGTATAGAAAGAGATTTATCTCAAAAAAAAAAAAAAAAGGATTTACACAGTTGTAGGAGCAAGCCAGTCCAGTCCAGTTCCAGTGTGAGTCAGAAGGTAAGCTGGAACCTTCTTTGACTCATGTGTCTACAGGGGAAGATAAACCTGGAAAAGCAAGAGCACAGACTGTTGGATGCAGACTTGAGTGAATCTTACAACAGATGTCCTTTGAAGGCTCCTGGGATCAGCAGGCAATATGGCAAGAGGTCAATAAATCAGATGCAGGTTTCAGATCCAACAGAAGTGAAGCTTTCCTTTGGAGTCCACTTAAAAAGGAACAGGCCACATCTGTTAAGCTATGACTTAATCAAGAGGGAGGGATTGCATTCCACCACAGTTGGTTGCTGACAGAGTTGATCACATCTTGTTAGATCCCATCATAACATCGATGAGCTTATGTCAAATCATATCATGGAGGATTATGACAAAGTACAGAGAACACTGGCCTGGCAGTCAAGTTGACATATAGCCCAACTTACCATGAGTATTTAAGACAGGCAAACTTGTGATGGAGTCTTGGCTCTCCTTATACATAGCTGAGGAATCTTGGGCAATCAAATCACCTCTCAGAGACTCAGCTTCCTCATCTCTGGAATGGGCATAATAATGACCACTTCCCCAGGGTCTTGTCAAGACTAATCATGGTGATGTTTAGCTATGAAATGGTACCTGCATACAGTAAACACTTAATAAATGTCATCCTTCATCTTGTCCCATTCCCAACCATAGACACACAAACTCAAGAGGAAAGAGGAATAAGTCTGAGCAGTTAGACATTTAACGAGCACCTGAAATCAGAAACCTATCATGTCAGTTCACAGAGAAACCATAAATAGCTGAGAGATATAGACCCAGGTGAACTTGTTGCTATTTTTATTTGGTGCATTGAAGCCAATTCCAACTCATCCTTACTTCTAAGGAGCATTCTGAATGTAGCTCTTCCCAGAGAGACTTGGGTTTTCTTTTTTTGGGGGGTGGGGGGGGGGTTTGCAAGTCCATGCTACTTTCAATATACAAGTAAATTTTTGCTGAAAATCATCCAACAACATTCTAGAAGTACACTGCCAGAGTTCAGGCCAGATTCAGGAAAAGGACATGGAACAAGGGATATTACTACTGATGTTAGATGGATCTTGACTGAAAATATAGAATACCAGAAATATGTGTACTTGTTTCTTATTGAGTATGCAAAGGCATTTGACTGTGTGGATCCTGTGTTAGTCAGGGTTCTCTAAAGAAACAAAACCAAGGCACTTATGATTATATATATTCATAGAGAGAACAAGAAAAAATATAACAACTAATTAGTCTACATAGCAGCACAAAGGGTTCAGTTCAACTCATTTTTTGGCATTCTTTTTTTAACTTATTTTATTGGGGGTTTGTAAAACTCATCCATACATCCATTGTATGCAATGTACTTTTGTACCTTTGATGCCATCATCATTCTCAAAACATTTTCTTTCCACTTAAGACCATAGTATTGGCTCCTCCATTTTCCACCTCCTCCTCACCCCCCCTCCCTCGTGGACCCTTGATAATTCATAAACTATTTAATTTTGTTATGTCGAATGCTGTCTGATGTCTCCCTTTGCCCACTCCCCCATTGTCTGTACCCCAGGGAGAAGGTTATATGTAGATCCTTATAATCAGTTCCCCCTTTCTACTCCACCCTCCTTCCATCCTTCCAGTGTTTCTGCTCTCCCCACTAGTCATGAAGGGATCATCTGTCCTGAAATCTCCATTGTTCTAGTTCCTATCTATACCAGTGTCTATCCTCTGGTCCAACCGGATTTGTAAGGTAGAATTCAGATCATGACAGTGGGAGGGAGGAAGCATTTTAGAACTAGAGGAAAGATGCATATTTCATCATTGCAACACTGTGCCCTGTCTGGCTTGTCTCCTTTCCACGACCCTTCTGTAAGGGGATGTCACTTCCCCTGCAGATAGACCTTGGGTCCCCAATCTAAACTCCCCTTCATTTATAATGATATAATTTTTAGTTCTTTGATACCTGGTACCAGATCCCTTTGATGCCTCATGGTCCCACTGGCTGGTGTGATTCTTCTATGTGGGCTTTGTTATTTCTAAGCTACATGGCCACTTGCTTATCTTCAAGTCTTAAAACCGCAGATGCAATATCAGCACCAATATGCACCATCATCTTTCTTCACCACAATTGCTTATGCACACATTTGTTTTCAGCAATTATATCAGGAAGGTAGGCATGCCATGAAGTGATTTGTGTTCTTGATGCCTGATAACTGCTTCAATTGATACCTTGTGGTCATACTGGCTGGTGTACTTCTTCCATGTGGACTTTGTTGCATCTGAGCTATATGGCTGCTTGTTTATTTTCAAGCCTTTAAGACCCAAGATGCTATATCTTTGATAGTCGGGTGCCATCAGCTTTTATCACCACATCTGTTTGTGCACACATTTGTCTTTTCTGATTGTGTTGGAAAGATGAGCATCAAGGAATGTCAATTTAAAAGTGTTCTTGCATTGAGGAAGTACTTGAGTGGAGGCCCAATTTCCATCTGTTGCAAATGGCATTGGTGCAAATGATTAACATCTTGCTTGGGGAGGCACCAAAAGGTTGGAGGTTCAAGTCCACCCAGAGGTATCTTGGAGGCTTACCTCCAGAACAACTGTTCTTTTATGGTCATTATTTTCATAGGGAACTATTGCTTCCTGAGGAATCCTTCAAAATTTCACTCTTTTTCTTTCTCTTCCAAGTGCAATCTCCAAGAATTGGATTCTTCTCCAAAAGAAGCAGATCCACATATCTGCCCCCTTTAAAACTTTCAACAGCCAAATCCCCACTTCTCTCACCATTCCCCAAACTTTCACATTAGACACAAGCTGAAGAACACAGAGGTAACTAGAAGAAGGCATCTTAGAAATAGTAATCTGGTACTCAAGATCCCTAGAAAGAGCTGAAATACTGGAGCCCACATGTTCAAAATTAGATTAAAATTTCAGTCTTTTATCTAAATTGACTCATCTAATGGAAACCCCCTCCTGCTTCCTCAAGGTCCCCTACCTGAGTCTTAGCGATGGAGCAGATCAATATTAGCAGTGAATAATTTGGGCAGATAACTGAGTCACAAACCATCCCAGAATGGCAGAAACCAAAATATTGCCTCTTTGAGTATATAGAAGAACATCCACACCAACACTGGTGTAGTGAGAATCCCTTGCTCTCTTCCTGGTTCGACTTCTTCCAAAGAACAAAGGGCTAACAGAGATAGCCATGAGGGACTGTCACCAAACAGCCTTTGGGATAGATCTGGAAGGTTGTCTCTGACTTGCTGGCTTCACTGACAAGTGCAATTTCACTGTGTTTTTAACCTGGGGAGAGAGATCAATTAGCAATTGAATAGCATACTGGTTTGCATTGCACATTTACAATAGATAAAGTTTCCTGCAAGAAAAACCTGCTGATGTTTTATGTTCAGTCGCACCTTTACATCTTAGACAACCCCCACCCCCACCCCATGCAGCCCCCTCTTTCAGCAACAACAAGGTAAAGTAAGGGACAGAAAGGAACATCTCGAATGCCTGGAGTGGTGCAAAGGCTGTAACATGCTTGACTGCTGACCAAAAAGTTTGTGGTTTGTCACAGAGGCACCAATATATGGCAAAAATACATTATCAAACACAATGAAACACACACAGCAGAAGACAAAGTAGATGACTATAACCTCCTAAAAACTAGACAGTTATGTGTGTCAAAAACTTTCACCAAAAGAATAGAAAAGGATCCCAAAGACTCAGGTCAGGGGGTATGGATACCAGACAAGGGACTAAAATCTCAAAAAAGTATATAGAAAATTCCAATACTTCACCAAGAAAAAGACAAATAATCCAACTTGAAAATGGGTACAGAACATGAACAGACACTTTGCCAAAGAAGGCATTCAGGTGACCCTCAAACATAGAAAGATATTTTAAGATCATTAGCCATTAGAATGATGCAAATCAAAACATCTATGAGTTATGAGCTCATCCTAGCATTAATAACAGAGTGAAAAAATAAAAGAACAGAAAATAGCAAATGCTGGTGAGAGTGTGAAGGAATCAGAATACTCTTGCACTACTGGTAAGACCAGCAAATGGTGCAGCCACTGTGGAAAGTGGTATGGCGCTTCTTCAAAAAGTTGGAAGCAGGAATGCTGTATGACTCAGCACTGCTTCTGTTTGGTATAAAGCCTAGAGAACTAAGAGTCACAACATGATCTATTCACAACAACCTAATGTACTACCAATATAAGAATGCAATAGACTTTGATATATACACTCATTGAAATACTATGCAATGCTAGAGAATAAGAAAGAATCTGTTATATACCTCATAATATAGATGAACCTGGTAGATGTTATGCTGAGTAAAATGAATCAATCACAAAAGGGAAAATATTATATGAAGACTACAATTATAAGAAAGGGATTTTCACATTAAAAGAATCATTATCTGATGATTACCAGAATAAGAAACTAAAGGAGAGAAGCAAAGTCACTGGCTGATGTTAACTTAGGTGAAAGGGAAGGCACCTTACAACTAGAGGGAGTCCTTAAACAATGGTGGAAGCAGGGCAAGACAGTGGCATCTTTGCAAGAGTTAAAAGAAACAAAGGTATGTACCGTTATGTACACAATCCTGCAATAGTGGTGGCCTATAAAGTAGATGCTTGGATATGCATGTAGGCTGAACAGGTGTGAGAGGGAGCATGGGAGTATGCCCATAGGTATATATAGATTTGACAGAAGGTTCTCTAGAGAAAAAAATCAAAACTTTTATGATTATATCGAGGGATTTAAAGATAAAGATAAAAGAATAGGTTTATAGAGCACGAAGGAATGTATCAGCTAATTCATCCAGACAGTGGTACAGAGGGCTCAGTTCAGCTCAGTTCTGTGGAAACAGTTACCATAATGGAAGTCCTTCAACTCACATGTGCTGCCAGGTCCAAGGTCAAGGAAACAGACAACTGAGTCTCCCCTCCCCTTGAGCAATACAAGATAGCCTGCCCACAGGCAGCAAATAGCAGGGTGGGTTACCAACTGACAGCAGTTCAGGAGCTTAGGGAGGCAGGCCCAGGGATATGAAACTCAAGCAATGCAAGACAACAGAATTCACCAGGTTTAAGCTCAAGTGCTGTACACCCAGCAGCATGGCAAAGCAGGTCTTGAAGAAACCTCAAGCTCTAGTGACAGGACTCATGGGTTGACTTGGTGTAGCTCACAAGTTGAGGCAGAGAACTATCTAAAGAAGCAGCACACTGGCCTGATCACCAGAGAGCAAGAGAGATGGGGGCAGGCCTTGCCAAGCCATTGATCTCTTTGCCCACCAATCAACTGCCACCTGATTAATCCCTCATGTTCCTATTGACCATGTTGGTGAAATAAACCTACCTATCACAATGTTCAGATATGTACGTTAAACTTTGCTACAATTTTTGTTAGGTGCCATCAAATTGGTTTTGATGCATAGTGACCATAGGTACAACAGAATGAAAGACTTCCTGGTCCTGCACCATTCTCACAATGGTTTTTATGTTTGGGTTCCTTGTTGTAGCCATTACATCAATCCATTTTGTTGGGGGTCTTTATCTTTTTCACTGATTTTCTACCAAACATGATGCCCTTTTCCAGGAACTGGTCTCTCCTAAAAACATGTCCAAAGTGTGTGAGGAACAGTCCCGGCTTCAAAGAAGCATTCTAGCTGCACTTCTTCCAAGAAAAATGTACTTGTTCTTCCGGGAGTCTGAACTACTTTCAATATATTTTTTCAATATGAAAATTCAAATGCATTGATTCTCCTTTCGTCTTTTCATATTCATTGTCCAACTTTTATATATATATGAGACCATTGAAAATACTGTGGTCTGTGTTGGGCACATCCTGGTCCTCAAAATGGCATCATTGTTCTTCAACATTTTGGGGGGCCATCACTGCCCTCTGGTGGGAGTGGGAGGTCCAGCCTTGCTCCTGGAGAGCTGCTGCTGGATTTGAACCGCCAAGCCAGTGGGCTGCAGTCCTACACTCGACCACTACACCACCAGGGCTCAGCCTGCTCTTCAACATTTGAAAGAGGTCATATACAGCAGATTTTCTCAATACAATACATTGCTTGATCTCTTAAGTGCGGTTTCCATGAGCAATAAGGATCCTAGCAAAATAAAACCCTTGACAACGTCAATCTTTTCTCCTTTTATCATGATGTTATCTATTAGTCCAGTTGTAAAGACTTTGGTCTTCTTTGCCTTGAATCATAATCTTTATTGAAGCCTTTAATTTTTTTAACTCCATCAGCAAGTGTTCTTGGTCCTCCTGACAAGCTAGGTTGCATTATCTTCATGCCTCAGGTTGTTCATAAGCCTTCCTCCATTCCTGATGCCAAGTTCTTCTTCAGATAGTTCAGCATACAGGATGAATAAGAAAGGTAAAAGGACACAATCCTGTTACACTCCTGTCCTAACCTCAAACCATGCAGTATTCCAAGACTAAGGGCCATACTCTTAAGCATGGTACCAATCTCTATCTAACCAGAAAGAATAGTTTCTCTAATGTTTTTCAGTTTTTAAACTACATTTTTCTCCCATTCTATCCATGAGCTTCTAATGTGATTCCATTACTGCAATTATATCCATGAATGTGGTGGAACATACAGGGGGCAAATACTTCCTAGATATCACCAAATACCTTAAGGGAATGCGTTCCTAAGTCTAGTGGATCAAGGCCATAGTCTCAAGAGTACACAGAGGCCCATTGACTTAGCATGTTTCACAAAGACATTGTTCTACATCCTGCTTGGTGAGGAGCAGATAGAGTCTTAAAATCCACTAAGCAGCAATCAGACGTATAACTATTGGTCTCTTCCTGCTCAGAGAAAAGAAAAGTGATGAAAATAAAGTTACATAAGGAATCAATTAGTCTGATAAACTAAAAGACTACACAAGCATCAGTTTCCACAACTCTTGAGACCAGAAGAACTATTTGATGCCCAGATACCACTACCAATTGCTCTGAAAAGCACATTAGAAGATTGTGGTCGTTACATAATCTGGTGTCAACTTGAGACTATTAAGAGTGGAGGAGTAGAGTTTAGCCTGTCAATCAGGTCCCAGCTTGATGACCTCATTTGGAGGCACTATGGAGATAAATAACACACTGAAGTCCAGACCAATGTTGACTGCCAGACATTCCTGTTGACAAGTCACATGGACCTATGCTAATGAAGCTAGACCCCTATAGCTGGAGGAGCCACATGGAGACCCATGCCAGTGCTGAGATGCTTCCACCCCACTAGATCCACAAGACTTTTCTCCCACTGGACTGTGATCTTTCTGAATTTGTCATCATTGCATGTGTTATGGGAGCCTGAAGAGGAATTCATAGACTGGTATTGGACAGATAGCTAATATCAAACTTGTGGACTTGATCAGGACTGGGTTGGGGCGTTTTCTTAATGTACAATTTCTCTTTGATATAAATCCCTGGTTTACATAATATGAATATCTGTGAATCTGTTTCTTGAGTCCACCCATACTAATACATTATAGAATGTTGGGAGTGTGGTACTAGAGAAGCAATCATGACGATGGAGAGTGGATGTTTGTTTGACCTCTGTCTCATGGTAGTTCTTCTTTGACTAGTCGGAGGTCAAATATGGCCATGAAGCTTACTGGGTTGTTTGCTGGAAAGAATTTAGGAAGATAAAATTTTTTTTGTTTTCTTTGGTTGTTGTCTTTGGTTAATCCTTTGTGAAGTAGCAAAAAAGAATGTGATAAAAGTAAATTTTGAGCTAAGTGGGGGAAATCACTCCTTGAATTTCTCAGAGAGCAGAATGTTTAGTGAAATTAGCTTACAGAAGGTCAAAATGGCTGAGAGAAACCTAGCTCTGCCTTGATTCAGTCAGAGGCCTAAGATAATATTTTGTATCAATGGAATAATTCAGATAAGGCTTAAGTAAGATAGATAAGGATTGAATTTTATTATTTTAGGATTGAGTTTAGGATCTGGCTCTAAAATGCTTATACTGTTTTCTTTTGCTTATTGTTATTGACTTAATGATTGATAGAAATGATCATTGGATGTGAAATTAGAGTTTGGAATTCTATTTGCCGTTAGCCATTAGATTGGATTTGAAATGAGTTAGAACATACCTATAAAGAAAACTCTTAAAAGCTAAGCCCCACACACAGTCTTGCATGCTCAGGACATTGAAAGGTGAAGAGACTTGCCTAGGAGGCTGTTGACAGATTGAAGTAAAAAGGAATTCTGGATTTTTGAACTAGTGATTTGTGTCTGAGGCTGGAAAGATTTGGAAAATGGAAGGAGGTCTCCTTCTAGGACTGAACTTTTAAAGGGGGCCTGTGGGCAGGCTGAAATACTTGCTAGGTGACCACCTGGATCCACTTGCTGGGTGGAAGGGAGAGAAACGCAGCAATAAAGAGATGGGTTGAGTCTGTCCACTAAAACTCATGGACCTGTTTCACAGGGACTGCAGGAGAAAACAAGAGTGGGTTTACTTTTCTGAAGTTCATGACATAGCACAAGGGGGCTAGAGTTTTGAGAATTTGTGCTGGGGTCCCATAATCTAAAAGCAAGGCAGCCAATGGGCACCCTGGTATGCCTAAGTGAGGCGACCCACATTGAGTTGACCAGAACCCGGCCAGATGAAGATAAGATATTTGGTAAACATTGCTACTGACTTTATGAATAGTCTGTCCTGATTTGACTTTGCTTATGGATGTGTACTCACAAACTTCCAACTGGAATTAAGATTCTTCACATCAAAGAATATGATTGTCTCCTTTGAGCACTGGACTGATGTAAGTGGGCAGTATAGAAACTGGATACCAAAATGGGGTAGACAAAGGTATGATGACGTGGTTGGCTTACAAACTTTCATAGAATATGTTCATAGGATTATGGTGTAGGTGCTCACATAAGTATAGAATTTTTTTTGTTCACCTGTAGAATATTATGTTTAAATGAGGGTTGCATGTTTTTAAATCATTTCATTGGGACTCATACAACTCTTATCACAATCTGTACATACATTCATTGTATGCAGAGCCCATTTGTACATTTGTTGCCGTCATCCTTCTCAAAACATTTTCTTTCTACTTAAGCCCTTGGTATTAGCTCCTCCTTTTTTCACCCCCTCTATGCTCTGCCCCCCATCATGAACCCTTGATAATTTATAAATTATTAGTATTTTGTCATATTGTACTGTCTGATGTCTCCCTTCGCCCATTTCCCTGTTGTTCATACTCCAGCGAGGAGGTTGTACGTAGATTCATTTAATCAGTTCCCCCTTTTCATTCCATCCTCTTCCCACCCTCCCACTATTGCCTCTCTCACCACTAGTCCCAAAGGGATCATCTGTCCTAGATTTCCCATGTTTCTGGTTTCTATCTGTACCAGTGTACATCCTCTGGTCTAACTGGATTTGTAAGAAAGAATCCACATCATGATAGTGGGAGGGAGGGAGCATTTAAGAACTAGAGGAAAGTTGCATATTTCATCATTGTTACACTGTGAGGGTGGCGCATTTTTTAACTGTAAGCATTTTAGTTTTATCCTGTTAGGTACAGCTATGATTCTATTATTGTTTGTTTGAATATTGTATATGGCTAAAGAGTTGTGTGAAAGTGACAAGTAGGCAAGGAGTGATCTGTGGTAGTTACATAATTTAGTCTCAACTTGAGACTATTAATAGTGGAGGAGTAGAGATTAGCCTGTCAATCAGGTCACAGCTTGATGACCTCATTTGGAGGCACTTTGGAGATAAATAGCACACTGGAGGCCAGACCCATGCTTGCCGCCAGACATTCCTGTTGACAAGCCTCATGGAGCTATGCTAATGGAGCCAGAACCCTGTGGCTGGAGGAGACACGTGGAGACCCATGTCAGTGCTGAGGTTCTTCCACCACCATTGGATCCATAAGACTTTCCACCCACTGACCTGTGATGATCCTGCATTTGGCATCAGTGCATGTGTTAGGCAGGTCTGAAGAGGAATGTGTAGACTGGTATTGGACATACGGCTAATAGCAGACTTACAGACTGGATCTGGACTGATCTGGGATATTTTCTTCTTTTTTTAATAATTTTATCGGGGGCTCTTACAGCTGCTACAACATTCAGTACATCATTTGTATCAAGTACATTTGCACACATGCTGCCACATACATTTCCAAACATTTTCCACTTGAGCCCTTGGTACAAGCTCCTCCTTAAAAAAAAAACTCCCCTTTCCCCTTCCCCCTTTTTTTAATGAATCATTTTATTGGGGGCCCATACAACTCCCATCACAATCCATAACAATATCAATTGTATGCAGGCCACATTTACACACCCATTGCCATCATCACTCTCAAAATATTCTCCCTCCTTCCAAGCCCCCAGTATCAGCTCCCTATATTACCCTTCCTCCCCCCCTTCCCCTTGAACCCTTAGTAATTTACAAATTGTTATTTTTTTCATCCTGTACACTGTCCAATGTGTCCCAACACTCACTTCCCTGTTGTCCGTGCCCCAGAGAGGAGGCTACGTGTAGATCCCTGAAGTTGGTTCTCCATTTCTGTTCCTCCACCCCTCTACCCTCCTGGTATTACCACTCCTATTACTAGTCTTGATGGATCATCTATCCTAAGTTTCCCATGTTTCCAACTTCACTGTACATCTCCTGGTCTAGCTGGATTTATGTGGTAGAATTAGAGTCATGATAGTGGGTGGGAGGCAGCATGGGAACTAGAGGAAGGTTGTATATTTCATAGCTCCTACCCTGTATCTTAACTGGCTCATCTCCTCCTTGTAACCCCTCTGCAAAAGGATGTCACCTCACCTATTGATGGACTTTAGGTCCCCAATCTGTACTCCCCCTCATTAATAATAATATAATTTTAGCTCACTGATGCCTGATACCGGATCCCTTCACCACCTCATGATCACACAGGCTGGTGTGCTTCTTCCATGTGGGCTTTATTGCTTCTGAGCTGAATGGCCGCTTGTTTACTCAAGCCTTTAAGACCCCAGACGCTATATCTTTTGGTAGCTGGGCACCATCAGCTTTCTTCACCACATTTGCTTATGCACACATTTGTCCTCAGCGATCATATCAGGAAAGTGAGCATGCAATGTTATGCTTTTTAGTTCTTGGAGCCTGATATCTAATCCCTTTGACACCTCATGATTCCACAAACTAGTGTGCTTCTTCCATGTGGGCTTTGTTGCTTCTGAGCTAGATGGCTGCTTGTTAACTTTCAAGCCTTTAAGTCCTCAGATGCTCCATCTTTTGATAGCCGGGCACCATCAGCTTTCTTCGCCACCTTTGCTTATGCACATATTTGTCTTCAGTGATCATGTCGGAAAGGTGAGCATCTTGGTTTTCTTAATGAACAATTTCTCTTTGATATAAAGTTCTCTATTATACTCATATGGATTTGTTTCTCTACTCAAACTGGACTAACACAAAGTTTGTGAATAGAAAGAGAAAGATATGGGAGATAACTCAAAATCATAAAACAGACAAAACAGTTGGACTGAGCAGATAGGTGATCACTCTTCCTTCTGTCACTCTTTAGTTGAGAACTGAACTCATCCCCATATTAGGATAACCATTTAAGATGAAAGTGCAGCATTTACCCAAGGACAAAATTCAGTACATAGGGAAATGGAGGGATGAAAACAGGGGAAAAGTGGGATAAATTGAAGCAAAATGTGTATAAATTATTGGGTGTAAACCTATGATCTTCTCTGTATACCTACCTTTGCCTAATTCACAATAAAAAGTTAAGGGGAAAAAAGCTGGTGGCTTAAGTCCACTGGGGGTATCGTCATAGAAAAGTCTGGCCCTCTACTTCTGGAAAATGAACCCCTGAGAGCCCCATGGAGCACAGTTCCCTCTGACACATGGAGGGTCCCCATGAATGGAAACCCCTTCCTAGCAACTGCTCAGCAACTGGAATGGCAGTGCCTTCCTCTCCACAGGTGTTCGAAGAAGATACGAGTACCTGATATCCCAGCTTTGCGAGTGTGGCCCCCAGGAGTCTTGTTCACCTTGGTGGGAGATGCCTCCTCTCCTTGTGATACTATAGGAAATATCTTTCCTTTGGAAATTATATTGAGCTTACAAATCCATTAAACAGGTTCTAGAGGTGGAAACCTTTACTGTCATTCCCAGAAGTCAACATGATGGTGTGGAGTAAAGCTCGCAGTGGAGACAAAAATGATTCTCAGAGCCTTTTAGAGTCATTTATTTCCTTTCATAGAGAGGTATCATTCTATTGAATTCTGATAAATAGAAAGCTGCCAGTGTGTCAAGAAGTTTATCTGGCTCCACCCTGGATCTGCAGTGCCTTACAGAAGTCCAGATACATAGTAGGTGCTTCATTGGGGTTTTCAGATCCAGGCCTATGTTCAAAGTAGCTTTGTAGGTAATGCACTTGCCTTTCTTTTTTGGTGGCATTACAACTACAGAGACAGGGAAGGTCACCTAAAAATAAAAAACCAAGTTAATGGTGATCAATAAATGTGCAAAACCAATGACATATGGGTGCCTTCACTTCAGGGAGAAGCTGAAGTCAGCTCATTCTGGCTCAGAGGGTCAATGGTCACTTGGTCTCGCAACTCTATCTTCTATGATGTTCCTTGATATCCTGGAATCCAGTCATGGTGGAAGTAATTACACCATGGAAAATGGCCAATGTGAGAATTTTTCTCAACATTGACAGCACATCCATTAAGTCATATGCACATTGAAATGGACATTTTTTTGTTTGAGAGATCATGAAGATATAGCTTGATCTTTTCAATTTTGAAACAATCAAGAGTGGATTCTCTTCCTCCTACTTCCCACACCGTGGGTTAAGAGTTGAGCTGTTTGAAGCCACCAGTCCATCTGAAAGAGAAAGACGAGGCTTTCTCCTCAAATAGAGAGTCCATCTCTGAAGCCTGCAGGGAATCACGATGAGTTGGAATCAACTCCGTGACAGTGAGTTTGGGGTTTCTTCCTGTTTCACTGCCTTGCTGTTGGTAGTTGCTGTCGAGTCCATTCTGACTCCTCCAATCCTGTGCATGCAGAAGAGAACTATCCCATAGAGAAGTCGAGGCTGGGAGTCTGCAGAAGCAGAATGAGAGGCCTCTCTCCTGAGGCATCTCCGGGTATGTTCATACCTCTGATCTGTTGGCTGGTAGCTGGGCACTGAGCCATTTGGGCCACCAAAAGACTTCTAATAAAAGACTCTGTTAGTCTGGGTTGACTAGAAAAACAAATTCACATGTGTGTAAGACAGAGCTTTATATCCAAGAGTAATTGTATATTAAGAAATCATCTCAGCCCAGTCCAGATCAAACCCATAAGATTGATATCAGCCCATAAGTCTGATACGAGTTCATAAATCACTTTTCAGTCCCACATAGTCACATGCAATGATGCAGAATGCAGGAAGATCACAAACCAGTAGGTGCAAAGTCTTGTGGCTCAAATGGCCATGGACACATCTCCAGGGCTCTGGCTGCCATCAGCGTGGTTCCTGGTGGCTTGTCAATAGTAAGGTATAGCAGAGAGAGGGAAAGTTCCCAGAATATGCATGAGAAGGCAACACCTATAAGGGGGTATCATCAGGTTGAGACCTGATTGGCAGGCTAGACTCCACCGCTTTACTCTTAATATCCTCAAGTTGACACAAGATTAAATAACTACCACAAAACGCTTTTTCTTCCTCAATTCACATGCTATTGTACACAAAGTGACACGTAAATGCAAGTAACAATTGTTTATATATATATATATAAACTCATGCCTCGCATGAGTGACCTGGAGCCTCTGAGCCTCTTCTCTTTCTCATGGAAGAAGAGATCATTACAGATGAGTGCCAGTAGTTCATGTGGTGCTGATGTTCTGATTCCGAATTCCACCAACAGGCAGTTCACAGTCCCCAGTAGGGCCTGACTGATCTGCCTTGTCTGGAAGAACAGCATGCCACCAGATTCATACCGCAATAAGTAGCAGTCATTTGGAAGCTGGAAGAACCCTTTTCCTTTGTTCCCCTGCCCAAGAGCAGCAGATGGGCAGAGGAGTTTCTTAGGACTGTAGCCATCTGCAAGTAAAATAGTCCATAGAGTAAGAGAAGCCACAGATGAATCTGCCCTATGACCAACAAAAGCAGAAATACCAAGAGTAACTTTGAAATGCTATCAGACTGCAGCAAAGAGATGATCTGCAAAACCTATCAGCATGAATCTTAAATCAGTCCCAAAACCTTACAGAGCCATGAATTCTGAGACTAACCTCCAAGTGGAGACACCTGTACTGATCAGTAATCCCAGACTCTGGGCATGAATTAAAGACAAATCATTTAGGGCTGAGCCCCAGTGGCGTAGTGGTTGTGCGCAGGACTGCGGCCCACTGGGAGGGAGGTTCAATTCCAGCAGCGGCTCCACAGGAGCAAAGGCTGGGCCTCCTACTCCCACCACCAGAGGGCAGTGATGTCCCTCCCCCAAAACACAACAAAGCAAAGACAAATCATTTGTACAAGCCTCTCCTGCAGATTCCAACTACCCATCTGGCAGCCAAGAAGCACCTTTGGAGTCACTGGATGAAGGACCACAAACTAAGGTGTCTGTAGAAGTCAGCCAGTGAGATAAATAAGTGCACACAAAAGTTGACACTGTTGTTCATAGATGCCATCGAGTCAGTCCCAATTTATAGGAACCTTATGTACAACAGAATGAACACTGCCCGGGCCTGCACCATCCACACAATTGTTGCTCTGTTTGAGCCCATTGTTACAGTCACTGTATCCATTCATCTTGGGCAGAGTCTTCTGCTTCATGGATGTCCTTCCATTTCACCAAGCATGATGTCCTTTTCCAGGGACTAGTCTCTACTGACAACATGTCCAAAGGCCATGAGACAAAGTTTTACCATCTTCACCTCTAAGGAGCATTCTGGCTGCATGTCTTCCAAGAGAGCACTGTTCTCTTGTTCTTTGAGCAACCCATGGTACTTTCAATATTCTTTGCTGGCACCATGGTTCAAATGTACTGATTTTTCTTTGGTCTTTCTTATTCAAAGTGTAACTTTCATACGTGTATGAAGTGACTGAAAATACCATGACTTGGGTCAGGTACACTTCATTCCTCAACATGAAATCCTTATTCTTCATGGAATTTCAGTTTATTGTGCCAACCTGATTGGAGGGCAAAGAGATAAACGGCACTGCAAGACCTATCCCTGCCTCTCTCTCACTCTGTGTCTTTGAAAAATCAATAAAACATAAGTAAACATCTTTCTGGTATTCCTTACTTTGAGTCAAGATTCATCTGAGGCCAGCAATGGTATCTCTTCTGACACATCCTCTTCTGAATCTAACTTGAATTTCTGCTGACTCCCTGTCAAAGTATAACTACAAAGTATGGCTGAATGACCTGCAGCAAAATTTCCTTGCATGTGCTATTAATGATATTGTTCAGTCATTTACGCATTCTGTGGGGTCACCTTTCTTTGGAATGGCAGGCATGTGAGATAAGCGAGTGTACAGAAAAGTTGGCATCAGTACACTTTTCCTATATGAAATGTAAAAAATCATCTCCTCCTGAAAAGATTTTGTATTTTTCACTTCTATTGACAGCTTTTCTTCTGATCTCTGTCTTGTTTCTCTGCTGTTAATGAAGCTAAGAATCCACCAAAATGGTTTTCTGCTGAAAGATAAAGAGATGGTGAGAATTTCTGGCTGTCCTTGGCCTCAGTGAGGATAGTGGAGTAAAAGAGAGGCTTCCTCAACAGGGGAAGCAGCCACTGCTCAGCTCCAGGAGGCAAAGGTTAAGAGGGAATGGGATCCAGAGTTGTCTGTTATTATATCTGCCAAGTTACCAAAAGAACCTTGAAGTCTAGAGTTTGGTGCAAAATTTCCCAAGCGTTAAATATTATCTTAATGTTCTGTAATGCATCCGAAGGGCAAACAAAACACATCTGAAGGGGCGCAGTAGTTTCTTCCCTTCCTTGGGCTACAAACCACAAACTCTGCAGTTCAAAACCAGCAGCTGCTCCGTGGGAGAAAGATGAGGCTTTATCCTCCCATAAAGAATTTCATCCCAGAAAACGCCAAAGGGGCAACTCTACCTTCTCCTAATTGGTAGTCATGAGTCAGAATAGACTCAATTGCAATAAGTTTGAACCTGAGTTCTTTGTTTTGAGTTGTCTTAGATTGTAAATTCCAAGGAAAGAGGAACTGATCCTGTATGTCTAATACATAGTTGTATTCCTAGCTACCACCACAGAGGCTAGAAACCAAAATACTGATCTTCATCACCAGTGTCCAT
>PVJH01009142.1:0-80879 GCA_004026705.1 Nesogale talazaci | reverse complement strand
CGTGCCAGCGAGCCAGTGAGCCCCGGGCCCCGGGTAAGCCACAGCGCGCACACGGCAGCGACCGTGCCGGTTCAGAGGCTTCGGGTTACTACCATGCGCCAGTAAGGGAGATTAGAAACAGAAAAGGAGATTACAGAGAGATCAGAGATAAGAGGTGTACCTCTCTGTGTCCCTTGTCACACAGCGCGTGCACACACATGCGTCTGTACAGACATGAACGCACAGATACCCCGTACATGCACACATCCCTAGCTACTGCACACACTCCTGGCTACTGCCATTTAAATATATGCACCGACACTCTGTGCCTTGCAAAGGAGGTTTATTCGATGACCACATAAAGGCAGGCAGGTGTGCAGAGTCCAGGGAGGAACAAACTGCCATGCACGACATAATCGCATTCAAACTCAAAGAGACACTAAGCCTGCCGAATTGTTGCACTCAGCCAAGTACTCGCCAGAAACAGGCAGTTCTGCAAGCAGTGTGTGGAATTATGCCATTATTCATAAAATGTGCTCAAAATGTACTTTGGGAAATGTAATATTGCTATATGTGGCAAGGTAAGGACAACCTAAAGAATAAGTGTGCTTCTGTTTTTAAGGTTTAACATGTAGCCTTTTGACTACTTTTTATTGGGTGACATATCATATGAGCACTTCGGTGTTGGCTGTAGAAAAACTACAGCCAGAGAGAGCATGGGGAATGCCTTAAGATGCTAAAAATGGATGCTAGATTGTCCAGCGTGAAAGACAGCACCCAGATGTAGGTAATTAGATTGGAGTAAATACACGTGAATATTTATACATAAAAGCCTTGGGGTGGGCTGAGTCATGCCCCCAGTATCTGTGCAGGTAAGTCATTCATAAGAAAGCTAATTACCTGTACATGTACTCTTGCTTGTTTCATTGAATATGCTGCATGTGTGCATATGTGCTGTCCTTTGTGGCTGTGCGATTATAGATTTGGTCTTTTTAAAAATGATTGCTTTGGGAAAATTTTTTAAGTGAAATATATATGTACTTATATACATGTATATATTTACATTCCCCACCTAAGCCATTATGCTTTTATACATAATTGCCAGGAAAGAAAATCGACCCTAGCAGCAAGATTACAACTGCTTGAAATCTAACTCAAGGCCTGTATATTTTAGTGTAAATCAACGTGTCTCATATATTATGCCAGTTCATTTATTTGTTTCCATTTCAAAGACAAGAACTAAGGATGTTTTCCCATCCAGATAATGTCTCTTGTTTCTAGCCTTATTAAGATGAAAATGAAGCTCAGTAAAATTTGAATGTAGCAAATAAAGTACAACATACAACATGGTTGAACATGCCTTCCCATGTAGAAGGTTGTCCCTTGCTGGATCTATACATTTTGAAAATAGATGTGTGTGTGTGTGTGTTGTTTTCCTCCCCCATAAGAAAGGATAGAAAGAATGGAGCTGTGAATGCCGTATCTTTTAGTTCAGAATCTAAAAATATTTCGAAATCTGTGGAATCACTTGTCTTTATATATACATTATTTCAATACAGTAGTTCCAAACAATGTTTATGCTAAGATGAAGTTAATTAGACAATCAAACTTTCAGCCTTGAGCAATGGATGGATATTACAGCCCATCATGAAGTCAGTCAGTCAGGAAAAAAAAATGTGTTTTTCTTTTATAACCAAACCAAGAGACTACACAGCTAGCATTGCCTACAGGACAGATATGCATATTTGGAACCTTAAATAAACAGAAGCAAGGAGGCAACTGCATATTGTCTAATAAAGACAGCAGTAGGCACTGGCCAAAAAAACAGACAGAAAAGGACGAGAGAGACAGAGACACATAGTAAATTGCAACAACAACAAAAAAGGGGAGGACGGTAAACCGATAGAATCTGAACTTTTCGAGAATTAACAATGCAAATATATCTTTACATATGCATCAGTATTAAAAATAATACAGGCTGGAACCCACAGGAGCGGGTGCAGGAGGAGGAGAGAAAGAGGAGGAGGAGGAGGAGAGGAGGAGGAGGACAGGAGGAGGAGGAGGAGGAGGAGGAAAGAATGGAGGAGCCACGGAGCCCTGATTATGCAAGGGCTGGAGCTGCCTCCTCTAACCTGTTCTTCTCCAAGCTGGGCAGCCCGCGGTCCTCAGCCGCCCACAGAACAGGAGCCGAAACAACCGTTCCCGAAGGCTACAGCGTTTATTTTTCTCTTTTGGGGGATTTTGGCGGTTGTTTCGTGGGCTCGCCAACTAGCCCCTTTAATTAAAAGCCTCAATAAAAGGCGATTGCGCCCGGAATGTACCGGCTCCTCTTCGCGCAGGATTTGCATATTTTTTTAATGCCCTAATTTCCTTGATGTATGTAAATGTAGCCGGACGTAGAGGCAGACAGGGAGCTGACGTCAATGGACGTGACCTCGCAGCTAAACCTTGAACGTGAAGCCGGGCTGGGGGAAAACACGGAGCGGCAGCTAGTGGAGCCCGCGAGCGCCGGCAGCGGCGGCAGCGGCGGCGGCGGCGGCGGCGGCGGCGCCAAAGCCCCGGAGGGCCTAGGGGGCTTGCGCCGACCTCTGGGGAGATCAGTCACCGCTTCGCCCCACAGCGAGGGAGGCGCCCTGTGTCGCCAGCCCCCCGGGACTACTGACTGGCGTTTATATAGTGCCTCCAGCCTCCCCAAATACCCGGGTTTTTGCGTCCCTAGAGGGAGGAAAAAAAACAACACCCAAATCCCATCTCACCCCCAGGGGAAAAAAAATCCTCAAGAAACCAAAACAGCAACATATACCGAACCAAGCCGAACCCGCCAAACGTTTAAGAAAAAGGGCTCTGACAATGGAACATTTGGGGGGTGGGTAATGGCTTCTGTCTACAGGAAAAGGAGGGAGAGACTGCGGACAACAGCACATCACTTCTGAAATGCTATAAACTCTGCGTGTTCCCAGCAAATCGCCCAGCGCACTGGCGGGGGCTTCTGGTCTCCGTACCGGTTTACCTGTGCACTCTCTATGCGCGTGGCCGACAGTGACCGCCGTGCCATTGTGCGCCTTTTAAAGCGATGGGAATCTCTCTCTCTCTCTCTCTCTCTCTCTCTCTCTCTCTCTCTCTCTCACACACACACATACACACACACACGCGCTCGCGCGCGCGCTGTGTATGTGTGTGTGTGTGTGAGAGAGAGAGAGAGAGAGAGAGAGAGAGAGGCGCCAGGGAGAGAGAAAGGACGAGTGTGTGAGTGTGCGCGCGTGCGCGTGTGTGTGTACGCGCGTGCACGCGCGCTAGCCCTGGGAAGCTACTTGGTTGGTGAGCATCGAGGCCGACGCCGCGAGCGAGATCCGAAAGCTCCGTCGTGGGTCTACGTTTGGGGCCAGGGCGCCGGGCTGGGGTTCGAGCTTCCCGGCTTGGACGGGATGGAGCACCGAAAGGTCCCTTGGAGCAGCCAGGCCTTTGGGATCGCGCAGTGGCGGTGGCGGCTGCAAAGGCCGGCAGCTCGGCGGCCACAGCCCTGGGCGCTGCCTGGAGGGCTTTGGCCTGACGTGTTTTTCCCTGGGAGCTAAGCGCTTCAGAGAGGGGGTGGCGGCTCCCGGAGCGAGGGAGGACTTCCGATTCTCCGCGCTCCCTCCTCCACCCCGCCCCCTCCGCCTCCTTTCTGGCGTGTGCGTGCCCGCGCCCCGGGAGCGGGGGAGGGGGCGCGTTGGCACCTCCCTAAGCCCGCCTCGGCTTGCCACCCTTTCCAAGGCAGCTACGGGAAGGGTGGCTGGGTTCTCAGAGCTGGGTCCAGGAAAGCCGAGCGTCCAGTGAGGGCACAATCTTGCCTGGCGAAGGAAGGGGCGCCAGAGGCCGCGGCGTCGGCTTCCCAGCCCTGCCCGCGGCTCTGGGAACTGCGGTTTCTTCCTTCCCCCTCGCAGCTCCAGCTTTGTTTTCCCGGCACACCCACGGCCACGGGGCCCGCGCCTGCGAGGGGAATGTGTACCTGTGCGCCGGGGGCGGGCGGCGCGGCAGGTGGGGGCCCTCCCGCCAAGGGCACGCAAGGCCGCAAGTCCCGTCCTCGGGCTGCACTTGGCGGGAAAGCGGGAAAGCGGGGGCCCACCCGCGGGGCAGTGCGCCCGCGGCTCACATTACCGCCTCCCCGCTCCCTCCTCCACTCCCGGGCGCATTTACATACGGACCCCTGGTCTGCATTTTTACGACCCCGGACCCACCCACCCCCCCGCCACCGGTCGCACACGCGCGCAGACACCCCTCGCCCAGGCTGCCGCTGGCCGGCAGCGCGCCAACAGGCCCAGAGGCTCAGGCCCAGATCCGATGGGGGGGGGGGGGGTCCTACATCCCCCACCTCCAACACCCACCCCCCCTGACGTCTGCACTCCCGGTGTTCCAGGAAGCCCCCCCTTCCATGTCCCCACCCTTTCCTTTCTGCCTACTCCTACACCCCCCCCCCAACACACATGCACAGACATGCACATGCACGCTTTTTCTTTCTCCACAGATAGATAACCCCTATGGCGAGTCCCTAGTACCCTTTTGAATAGCTCTGGAGTTTAGAGAATAAAATCTTTATAATGTGTTGCTTGTCTTTAGCCAAACAGTTAACAACCACAATAAAAAAGAAGGGGAGGAGTAAGGAAGGGAGCTTGAACCAAAGACTTTTCTTTCTTTTTTTTTTTAAAAGGGGGGGGGTGCTGTCAAAAGGTCATTCTCCAAGTTTGTAAATAAAATTGCGATGGGAATTCTGAAGAAAGGAGAGCAAAGAAGGAAGGCAGAAAAGACCCACAAGTTACATAAATGATGCATTGGAAAATAACAAGACAGGGCTATTCTTTTTTTTTTTAATGAGGCTAAAGAAATCAAGAGGAAAAGAAACTGAGTGAAAAATGTCTAAAAAGAAGGAAAAGAAAAGAAAACGTAGAAAAGGCAAAGAAGTTTCCAAAGAAATGTGTGCCTTGCTCTGTACAATAGGAAAATGTAGCCATTGCCCTTCTTCAGACGAGACATTTCTAATTTGTTCCGTCTGTCAGGAGGGGACCATGAGAGGTTTGGGTGCAAATTCATTATCTCTGGCAACGCAGAACGTAGTGTGGGGACTGAAAAAGACCGTGGCAATGGATGAACAATAGGGCTTCAGTTCATCAGTAACAAAAGCAGTGGGGAAATTGGTTGAGTTTCAGAGCACGTCCTCCTCGGCAGAGGGGGCTGGACTAGACCTTGGACAGCCCCCCCAAAAACTTGCCGAGCCTCACACACACCACTTCACTCTCCACTCCGAGGCTCAGGGAGCAAGTGCATGCATGGGGGGGAAAAGTTGTCTTTCCCCCCCTCTTTCGCCTATTGAGTCCAGCTCCCTTTCCCCAGAAGGGACGGCCTGTTTAAACTCTTTTAGGCGCAATCAAGCAAGAATCACCGTGTGGAACTGAGCGGCAGTTTTAAATGTGCTAAGCAGAGAGATGATCTGGGAAAGGGGAAACATTTTTTTTTATTTTTTTATTTTTTTGGAGACGCGGAAAAGAACCTGTTTTGTGTGCTGCGGCCGGCCGCGCTGTGACTCTGGATCTTGTTTCCTTGCGGGTGCCTCGATTCCTGCCCAGCTGGATGGGGGGACAGCAGTGCTTGGCGCAGGGAGGACAGCAAGTGAGTATCTCGGCGGCCCGCAGGCGGCAGCTCGGCCTGCGGCGTGGGGCCCACAGTGCTCGCCGAGGCCCCACGCCCGCGCCCCCCCACCTCGCCCGCGGGCCGCGGAACCCCGCCGCGGGCCGCTCCGAGGGCCAGTCCGGGGCTTTGCTGCAGCTAATTGATTGTGTGCCTCAATGCTAAACCTGTTGATCTCTTGAGTTGTCTGGACCGGGACTGTTAATTACCCAAGGACCTGACCCGCCACCGGAGAGAGATGCCAGGAAAATTTGGCAGTGGAGAGGGGGATTGTGTATGTCATTTTACATTGCTTGTCGTGAGGCTTTCTCTCTTTAAACCGAGAGCAACAACAGTTGTATTTTGCGACCCTGGATTAAGGAGTCGCCTTTTGACGAACTCTCCTCTTCTTAATCGCCCCAAAGTTGCAATTACCTGGCAATGAAGCGAGGGCCTGATTGGCTCCTGGTGGAAAACTTATGGGTAGGAGTTCACTGGGTTCGGTGGACTGTCCCTTCTTTGATCTCGTCGCCTTTTGGATTTGGGGAGATGAGAAGCCAGTTGACTGGGTTATCCGGAGTTCAGCTTCATCAAGATGCAACCTTGGCGGCTGGTGATTGGTATTTGTAGCGTTTCTGCCAAAGGACTGTGGAAGCGGAACCTCGGTTTGCTTGGAGCTCGGTCTCGGCTGCTGGAGGCCAGACCTCCCTCCCCTCCCTCGGTGGAAGCCTCTGTCTGAGAGAACCAGGGGCGGTGGGAACTGGGGCAGTGTATTTGCATTACAGTCTGCGGCGTTTTCTCTTGCAAATGTACCCGCGGTGCTTGAATGGGGGACTGTCTTGAGGGGTCAGCCCAGCGGAGGAATTGATCAGAAGTTAGATCGCAGGCCCTGTCAAGTCACGGCCACGGCCAGGGACCCTTTTTAGAGCCGCAGTTGCCTTGGGCCCAGAAGAGCAGAGTAGCATTCAGTTTCCTTCCTTTTCACGTTTCCACCTCTGCTGACCACCCCCCCCCCCACCTCCCTCCCCACCTTGGCACCAGTAATGAGGGCACTGTCTGAGGACGCTAGCTCCCATCGTCAGCATAATTGAGCCAGGGCAGCACTTACTTTCATTTTGCCAAACCAATAGCCCCACCCAGCCACTCCAAAATAACAATAACTATGAGAAATCATACAAGGAAAGCAGCCTATTTGGGGGAGTGTAAGACTTCTTGAATATTGGGCTGTGAGGGGATGGGGGAAGGGAAGAGAAAAATTCTCCACTTTACAGCAATCAGGTTTTACATTATTCATTGATTTACTCCAGGAAGGAACCAATCAGGAACCATAGATATGAATGCACATCTCACCGTGCTGTGGCCTTACAGTAAACTATTTGCATCTTTCTAATGGATTATATATTTATCTAGGGATTCCCATTGTTTGAAAGGCCTGGAAATTCAGTCTCTTAAACATTTAGAAAATAAGACTTTGTTATAGTCCAAAAATCTTTACATGGAAAGACTCTCCCTGCTCTTTTGTATGGCAGGTTACAGTGTTCAAATCCCTAATGTTTCTTAAGAGGCCCCTCTTCCAAACCCAAAAGAAAAGAAAAGGAGAAAGAAAATATTAATTTCTCAAACCTCTCCAGATTCTGCATATTTTGCATTTCCATTATCAGGCATGTCTCCATTTAAATGCAAATTAGCATATTTAACCCTGTGGGTGCTGAAGTCTAGGATATATTGTACTGGGGTTTATGGAATCTCATGGCATTTTAAGACATTATGGCAATCGAAATACTTTAAATGAAACCAAATCAAGGCATGATAATATATACATATAAACTGTGATAATTTGTTTTCTTGACTATTTTTCAGATGAGACTACAAAGAAGCATAAAATGAATAGACAATCCAAACAAGCAAAGGTAATTTAAATTTTTACATCTGAGAGAATCAAAGCCATGCACAAAATCAAAATAGAATATTATTTGCTTGGTTGCAGATCTATGATGTATTGCAAACCTCCTTCTTGCAATAAATAGACCTTCAGAAATATCTAAGTTTTCATATTTGCCAGGTTTTTTTCCCCTGTAGGTAATCTTTGTGTGTTATATATCAAGCATAACACAAATATAACATGCAACTGCCTATAAAAGAGAAATTTTAAATATAGCAAAATAACAAGACACTTTTATTACAAAGTAAGCTAGTCAAGTACCTTGTCTGAACTATACAAATCACTGTAATTAAATGGCTTTTATGTAGGAAATGGTAGTCTTAACCACATTAGTGAACTGTGGTTTACATGCATGAGAATCATATAGAACAAATATTAAAAGGGGATTTGTGTGATAGGCCAATTGTGTGTCATTCTGCAGTTGTCTGAGCGAGATACTGAGAGGCATTCTAAATATTAGTGACAAACCTGATGTATATGCATTTACAAAATAGTCTATTCTGATCCCAATATGTATATAATCTTAACTCTTAAAAAAAAACAGCCTTAAGTATAGATTGTTTATTCCTTAGAAATCAGAATGCCTCAGCTCATGTTTCAGCCATCTGGAGACATAAAAAAAGATTAGAAAGCAAGCATGACAATCACGTTCTAATCTAGTGTCTATTAATGGGAATTTATTAGAGAACGTGCAGACAAATCTTTTGCATTCAGTATCTCCTCAATATGCAGATTTCAAAAGAAGTATTTTGTAGTTCAGCCAAATGTCTTTTTTGAAGAGCTGAACTATCTGAAATGAAAACATATAGGTATTAATAGTTGCTTGTAATGTTGCTTGCAACAGCAAAATTCCTTCAACTTGTCTCACCCCCTAGATAAAATACAATCCTTGACACTGTGTGTGATCTACCATGATATGAACTGTGTCTACAGTCAAATTATTCAGGTGCTCTGTGTTAAGCCTTCCTGGGTATGTTTTATTTCCCCATGCCAAGAGAGGTGCTAGAAATGCAAAATATTTAATTGGCAATATCTGGGTATGGAACAGGCTGCTCATAGTCTTCAAGTTGGCTATATTCACTTGCTTGGGCCCTCAGACTTAATCTCTGGTATATGAGATAGAGATGGGGGTCTATTGCCCTGGAAAATGCTTTTTGAAGACACTGTCATCTGGAGCTTTTAATTGCAGAAGCATGTCAGATGTTCAAGGGTTTTCCTTATAGGTGCTTTGGGTCTGAAAATGCATTTAATTTTTGAATGTGTAGATATGTAGCCATATTAGCTTGTAGACCACAGGAAATGGGGTTGATGAACATAGACATACATGTATCCTGCCCGAGCATGTGTTAAGCAGAATGAGACTCTAAAAGTACCTGGAATCTCTTACAGACTTTGAATTAAGGAATTGAATTCATAGAGTCACATGCTTGCTTTATATAATACATGCTAAGTCATTAATGATTCTGCTTCCAGGGTTTGGAAAACCCACAATACTCTATCTTCCAAGGTAGCAAAGCTTATTAGGCTTTTACATAATGTGGAAGTGACCTGTGTTGAATTTTTCTCCCATATTTTATGCTGTGACCTTAGTTCAAGAAGGACTAATAACTTCATGGGGTGTGTTTCTCTGAATCAGTTTGCAGTTTGCATATACTTTTATATAAATAACCCAATGCATTCGTTTTTTTAAATCAGGTCTCTTATACCATAATTTGATAAGAAAAATACATGGATGATTTCACACATCCAGCTTAGTCATTTTCTACCTAGTCAAAACTAGAATTCTCACACAGACAACAATAAATACATACTTAAGTCAAGAGAGAGATTGGTGTTTTTGGTATTAAATCATATCTTTAACTGATGTGATAGCCTCTTAAGTGGTGGGTTTTCTTAGCCATTTTGATTTTTTTGTTGACTTGTCATTCTTTTCTATGGGGTTTGCATCTGTGCTATGTAGGCAATTAAGCATAAATAAATTAATGTGTTAAATTAATAACTGAATTGGTGCGATAGTATATGCTGTTTATGAAAAGTGTTCTGGTCATTGAGGGAGATTGTCAATCCCTAGAAATAAGAATCTAGAGATGGATTAGTGATCTGTAAAATGAATATGAGAATTTATGACATTTTCTCATAGCATATATTTTAAAGAATAGTAACATTGCCCAACATAGCTCATCATTTTGAAAACACAAAATGCAAGGCCTAAGGTTCACCCTTGGTGATAAGCATCTTATGAAGATTGCAGCTTAGCTATGCTTTTGAGGGGCACCTGAGTTCATGGAGAATTCCATTATCTTTTCATTTCACTCTTCCATGAACTTTTTGAAGCCCTGTCATACATATTACAGATGCAATAGACAAAGCTAGCAAATTACAAAGGAGAGAAGGGAAAGAAAAGACTCTCTTCAGGGATCATTTTTACTTTAGGAAGTCTAAGAAAAGAATTGAGGTGAATTAATAACACAGCATCCCCTCCTCTTAGGAGGAAGGTACGGGGTGCTGAGGGAGAGCAAGGGGTAGTGTGATGCTTTTAACATCCAGGTGTTTTATCTTCATTTTCCAAGGTGTGAAAAGCACTATTTTAAAAAAAAGTGATTTCATAATCAATACTAATACATTTGGCTCTTCTGTGTGAATACCAATGTTTAAAACAGGAAGACAAAGGCTCAGCACTTTTATTACAGCAGCGTGAGCTACATTAGAAAAGACTGCTGTGATGTCTACCTGTGCTGCATACTGACACATGCACACACCTTCTACAGCAGAGTCAGTTTTTAAAAATGCAGGATGGAGTCCGCTTGCAGAGAGCATTCAGTTTGAACTTAGGTTCAAAAATACACTGTCCTATAGCCAGAGTACATAACTGGGGAACCATGAGCGAGCTGTGCGGCCCTCAAAAACACACCACCAGAGCAAATGGTCAAGGTAATCACACATCGACTCACTGCGTCAAACAGATCTGATTCCCAGCCCCAGACAGCCAGGCCCTGCTTTAAGCAATAGCAAAGTGCCTTCCATCTGTCTGCCCATGCAATCTGCCAGAAGAGAAATGCAGGCAAAGACGTTCCCCAGATCTGAAATGCTTTTATCTGTCCTTCGAGAGAGATTTCTCCCAGTCTTTGGATATTAGAGCGATCTACACTAGTACGGAGGAGGTAAAAGGCCGCGGGTGGCTTTCCCAGGAGCGGTCGGTAGCGCTAGCAGAAGAGATGTGGGTTGAGAAAATCGAGCTGGTTGCAATGCTGCAGCGACTGCTGCCGCGGCTCCGGCTGCAGGCTGGGGCAGTGGGCTGATCACTGATGCATATCAATAATCGCGTACTTGAGATTTCTCATGACATCATCATTACCTTGGTCTCCCGTGGTCTCGAACCTTTGACCTTGCCGGGCTGGTCCACATTTTGGCAGTGAAAGCCCCTCCAATGACGGTCCTTTTCTCCTTCTTTCAGACTGGGGGCAGCAGCACGCCAGCAAGACGGCATCTTCTCCTCCCCAGCCTAGAAGCCCTGTGAAATCGAGGATCTTCCCCCTAAAACACACACACACAAGATGTGTGCAAATCAAGCAGCCACCGCTTGGTTAAAAAAAAAAAAAAAAAAAAAGCTCATGCTGCCTACCCCCAAAGGATCCGGAGCAGATCCTTGAATCGGCTGTCACTTCTTCTATAGACTGGGATGTTTTGTTTTGCTTTGTTTTTTTCTTCCTTCCTCCTTAACCTGCGCTGGAAAATTGCCGTTGGCTTTATACATCTCTATAGAGGGAGGCTAAAGAGTCTTGCGTGAGAATGAAGCCATTTACAATGCAAATAGAGACCCGTGAAGGGACCAAGGAAGGCTGCTGCTCACTCTTAACTGCTTGCTGCACCGTAATAGCTGGTTTTATTTTTCTGATATTAGTAGATGAATTGTTGGCTGACGCTGCCGGAGATTACTTGCTGAAAGGAGGAAAAAAAAAAAAGTTCGGAATAAACTTTGAAGGCACCAGACCTCGTTTGGATGTTTTAGCTGCACACACACAAACAGAAACCAGGTCATATTTACACACAAAAAAGGAGGAATCTTAAGAGGCACGTCTCTCGGAGGACTACTCTTCGCTCCTGCCCGGGAGGATCAAGACGTGGGATGTGGCCAGAGGAAGAGCAGGCGGCCGTGTGAGGGAAGCGAGTTGTTATCTTTGGTTATCTAGCTGTATGAGTGTATTGGTCTTCATAAAGCTAGATAACCGAAAGTAAAAACTCCTTCAAGATCGCCGGGGAGCGTGTGAGAATGAAAGACTGCAACCAAGAGACAGTAAATACCAAAAGGTCAGGACGACTTATTGCATCTAACTTTGTTTTTGGTTGGCTGGCTGGTTGGTTTCCTTATGATTAAACGTGGGATGAGAGGAAATTAAGTGACCCACCTCTGATGATCTATAAAGACACCAGGTTCTCTGAGAGGGGTCGCTAATGCTGCAAAGGAGAACTGGATCTTGTCCTCATGAGCAAAGATGCATGTGTTAAGGCAGAAGTTTATATCTGAGGGGGTCTTGCTTGTTTGTGTTTCGCTTTCTTTTTTAGTTATTTGTTTATTGCTTTCTCAAGAAAGGTGTGGCAGAGATGCCTGGCACTTAGTTTTCAAATGATCCTTTAATATGTATGTAGATTCAGTCAGTTCCCCTCCTGAGGTTCCCCTCCCCCACAAATTGTGAAGATTGTCCTTGGAAACTCTTTTACATGCATTTGGGCTGCATTTCACATTAGTTGAAATCAGGAGCTGAAAAAGTTTAGCCTGGAAGGTTAATAATTTCTATCTACTGAGGACTTAGAGCTAGCAAGGGAAATGGAAAGAGAGAGAGAGAGAGAGAGAGAGAGAGAGAGAGAGAGAGAGAGAGAGAGAGAGCAAAGGCTGATTTTTTTTTATTCTTCTATTCAAAATACAAGGACAGATGCTTCTCTGTTCCAAGAGGGTTTCCTTGAGGAAGCTACTGAAGCAGAAAGACATGATGGAGACGAGATCGCCTCCCCTCTTGTCAAAGTGTTAAAAAAAATGTTCTGTCTTACTCTGCGCCTAGCATTGGAAATGAAAGTGACATTTACGCCACAACCCACGTGTGCGCCTCCTCTCTTTTTGTTTAAGGATGATCAGGTCTATCCTGGAAACAGCTCTGGCATCCCAAACTGAAATAATTAGGACGTATATAGACCTGACAAAAATGGAAAGGGGGTGGGGAATCTGAGGGTCTGTCTTGCCTAATTGATTCCGCTAAACGGAACGCAGGAGATGTGAACGGCAGGACGCTCCGATTCCCACGCTCGGGGGCAAGTGGTAAAGCGGGGCCCAGCAGCCTATGACAGACAGCCCTGTTGGGGGGGGGGGGGGGGGGGGGGTATGAAAAAAACATCAAGTGCACACACCATACTCATCTCCATCACTTAAGAAAGTAGAGGCATTTCCCACCCACAGCCATCTGCAGCCTCCCAAATGGCAGCTCCAGTCTGTGGCTGCTGTCTGCTGCCTGCTTCTGTTCAGGTTATAACCACTGCTTCCTCTGGCCATAATCAAGTTTGGCTTTCTATTGAGTTGAGATTTCCAAAATGCAGGGAAAGTTGGAAGACGTGATCCCAAGACAGGCTCGTTAACTGCCTACCTACCCCTCATGACAAATTCCCACCTCGTCCTTGGGGCCTTGTGACCACCTCCTGGCTTCTGTTGAGGGTGGGCTCCATCTTTGAAACGAAATATTTGGGTAGAGCAGTCATTCTCATGACTTCATCAGGCTGTTTCTCGAGGAAGTTGGCCTAATTACGCTTCGTAGACACACTGGAAGTAAAGTGATAAAATCATCAGCCTGTTTAGTTACAATAACCATGCGATAACAGTTACTCCTGGTTCGTGCAGGCAGCTGCATTCTAAACAGTCATATTTATTGCATCTCAAAGCAACTGTGTTAGCAGAAAACGTGGGTGTTTGCCGGCCCCCCATTGCAGTCTTTTCCACGGGTCACCAAGCAAACGTCTGCATAGGCATTTGCATGTAAATACAAACTTGGCCATCAGAAAATCCCCAGAATGGCCTGTTATCTTCCCTGTGGCCTAGACTGTTTACAATCCCACTTTCACCATCTTTCTTCAAAAGCACTGTATTTTCCTTTGTAGCTTCCACTTCTTGTAAGGCTTCAGAAGTGGAGAAGCCTGTGAAATCACTATTAGTTTCTGTTAGGAACTCTGAGACTTTATTAATGTAAATTCCCAATTTGGCTGCTGAACACGTGCCAGAGTTTTACTACTGTAGTGACCTTTGCGAAGACCCTTGTTTATTTACATTTGAAGCACTGTTTGTGCAAACAACCTTTCATTGTTAAGTGCCTGTATTCCTTTCATTTACTTCATGTCCAGGGGTGCTATTTACCTAGAACCATTGTCTACTACAATTAACATTTACATTACAAAGTGTGTGGTTTTCTTTCTCAAGGAGGTTCAATTAAGGCAATAAGATGTTTGCTGGGGAAACCTATTGTTTACTGAAAGCCCTCAATGGAGTCAAATTACTGAAGCTTTTGCCTACATCTTGGTCTTTTATGGAAATGTGTTAAATATAACATCTAAAGAAAATAAACAATATTATAATTATGTGTTTGCCATTGTCATATCAAAGTTGCTTTGTATCATACTAATGTTACATGACTTATCGATCAATAAAAATACATTTCAATGTTATTATTTTCATTTTATTTTTTGCTGTTCCACAGCTCTGGCTACAACATGTCCCCAATTTTTCTTTTCTCTATTACACATCAAACTTCTGACATTTTGTTTTATTTGTGCGTGTTTAAGAGAGGTACTGTATCTGAGCTTGGGCCTGAAGGGTGTTCAAGATAAATTCTACAATGACCTTCTACTAAGGTGATATTTCTTAGAAATCTGAAATATTCCACAGGCATGAACATTTAAGTCAAAAGAAGTGTAAATATCAGCTAAGTAGTTCTTTGAAAGCTCGTTTCAACACTGGCAGAACTGGGATCAAGTTTATGTAGCATACCACTGCATTGTAAAACAGTTGGGAGTGAAGTTGCAGGTTTCGTGAGCATGCATGTTAACTAGTGGGAACCAAGCGCAGTCTTTGTGAAAGGGGAGCAGCAGATTGCTGTGCAAGGCCAATGTTAAAAAGGCAGCTGAATTTAACACCATCTGGAAGAAAAGATCCCTTCACGACTTTCTCACACCGTCAGACAAAACTAGTGTCTCTTGTTCCGAGGCCTTGTCTATGCAACCATACAATACTGAGTCATTATACTTTTGCTGAGAGAAAATTTGAGAACACAATATGGGTAACCAGTGAATGACCAAGTTTCATTGTGCCCGCTTAAGTCGATTGAAATCTACGTCTAGAGCTATGAATGGTAGTATTGTTTTCCTCACCAGGGCTGTACTAAATGTCAGCACAGTGTAAAGAAAAACTTGAAGTCTGCAAATAACTTACCAGATCTCAATTATAATATTTTCCCACACTAGAACTAATATCATTGCGAGGGGCTGCATTGCAGAAAATACAAAAAGAAACAACAACAACAACAACAACAACAGCAAGGGACAGCGTTCATTTAGAAGTTACTTTATCCAGATAAACATTTAATTTTCTGATGAGAACTTCAATTCAGGCTGCAGACTGGGTCGACAAGTGGAATTCCTTACTGGGAAGTTCAAGTTACAAATATGCTTTTTGTCCCGCTAAAAATAGAACAAAACAAACACGTAGCCCCATCCAACACCCTCTCTTCTTAAATGTAAACAGATTGTAGTTGGGATTCATTGCTTGAGTTTTGCTGAGAATTGTGTGACTCTAGTTTAAATACTGCTTTGAATTTTGACAAACATGGCTCATTCAAAGTTTGCCACGATGATTGACATGGAAAAGAACATAGCAGACGTTCCTTGCCAAAAATGTACAAGAATCTTTCGGCACCTCCTTAGGTGGATTTGGGTGCCCTCAGAAATATACCTCCCCTTTACACTCCACCCTCCCTCCATCTTCTATTTTTTTCTTCTTGTTTTGTGTGCAAATCAGTTATTATTTTAAGGCTTAACCCTCACATAATGCATTTGACTGCAAACGCTCAGAAAAAGGAAACAAAAACAGTTTGAAGAGAGCAAAGGAGTTGTTGTGTATGTTCTATTAGGATGTCTATTTTAAATATAATTGACTTTGCAATTTTGTTATTGTGTCACCAAATGTCGCATAGTTCTTAACATGTAAGTGCAAAACAATGAGTAATTGCTGTTTTGCTGAATAATACATCTGAGTTGCCAGCGTCAAAGGTATTATTTTGTGTATTTCTAAACAAGGATGTTAACTGCAGGTTTTGACATCTAGAATCTTTTCATGAAATATTCAGAAACAGGCCTGTGAAATGATACCTGTAAATATAAAGATACAACCAACTTATTGTCCTTGTCCTACTTTATGATGCCAGAAAATTAATCCTGAAAAGTCACTCAGGGTTAGAATTCTCATAGGTGAAACTTAAAAGTACAATCATACAGAAATTGTGAAGCCACAACAGAACCGGAAATTGGATGGAGGTCAGAAAGGTGCACAGGAAGTCTTTCTGTAATACCTTTGTCAAGTGTGAGTGGGTATATTCTTCACTATCAGCTCTCTACTCCTGACCGTTGATATGCATCATAATGAGACACATACGTTATTTATAATCCCACTGGAATATTTTTCCACAGTGACTTTTCTCTACACCTTCCTGAACATCAGATTTCTTCTGTTAGTGTTCTTTATGTTTGTTTTTGAAAATTACAATGGTTCCCTGATTTGGAAAAAGAGGAATTTTAGTTTGCTTTTGTGTAATCTTTGATGAAAGTCAAGCCACTTTTAATAGCAGGTTATCAATAAGGATGAATGCACCTGCAGGTCATAAATGGTCTTCCTATTCATAGACTACATATAAACAGTCAGGGTAGTTTTAACTTTTAAAGACTTGGACTTGAACAAAATTGGGTTGAGCCCCCAAAGTTTAATTTTCCACGTGACTAGGAAATGAATGAGAAAAGATTGTGTAACTGTGTATCTAGTTTTGGCCTATCGGCCTACACCTCTGGAAAAGCCATGGTGATCTAGGGATATTGATGTCCTTTTGCCACCCTTGTCCTGCTATGACTTCCTTAACTAGCTCTAGTAAGTAAAAGACACCACACATAGGAAGTTGCACTTGAATGGCTGTTGGATGTAGTATTGGGGAGATAGACAACTTGGGACAAGGGGTCCTTTGATTCTAAGGACGAACTCATTAGCATCAAAGTTACTGAGTAAAGGGATATTTGTAATACTCTCTCTCTTTTTCAAAGGCCTTTACCCATTGTTTTAACACTGGTACTTCCCGATAGTTCACCCTCTAGGATGATGTAAGATAGTTCTTCAGTGCCTCCGCATTTTAGTGGACAGCTTTGTTACCCAGCTTCTCTGATCATTGGTTTCTTTAGCATACGTTAACCAACCTAGGACAGATCAGAAAGGTCCATTCCCATTTGCTTAGAGAACCCATTTCTCCTCTTCTGGGAATTGCTTGCCTTCACTGTGGAATTAATTCCCCAGAGGAGGGATGGAAATGAAAAGTGTATGGTTGTGATTGCAGCTCAGGCCTAACTGTCAGCCATCCATCAGGACTAGGGGAGTTGGAGTGCACGTCCTCAGGAAGGTGATGACGATCTTTGAGGTGGGAGCTTGTGGCTTTCCGCTTTGCGGCCAAAGGTCAGACTACAGGGGCTAGCGCTTTCAAGAGTGCAGCTAAGCGACTTTCTTTAGGGCAATGGGGAGTTCGGAGCCACCTCACAGGGCTCGGTGGTTTGCCTCGGTTTGGGCGCAGCGCTGGCACAACCCAGGCTAGGGAATCTAAAAATAGACGGGCGTCGCTGGCCCGGTGCAAGGTGTCTGGCGTGGGCGGTGCGCCGCGGGGACGGCAGACTCCGGTGGCGCAAGGATCTGGGCGAGGCACGGGCTGCGGCCACGGCGGCCGGCCCGCCGCTGGGCACGCCGCCTCCGGGTGACCGCCAACAGCCCGAGTCCTCCGGCAGCTGCTCGCTGGCCTCGCTCGAAAGTCGGCGTCTGATTGGTGTTTCCCGGGAGACGGGCTGCCGGAGCAGCCGGAGCTGGCGCGCCGGCGCGCGCGCGCTCCCCGCGTGGGCGCGCGCTCCCGCACTGGCGCGCGACGGGGAGGCCGGGGGCGCGCCGCAGCCCGGGGAGCGAGCGCGGCTGCCTCCGAAATCCCCCTCCCGACCTCGCTCCGGGAGTCCTGCCAAGGGAGGCCCCGGCCCCGGCCTCGCGTCTGCTCGCTGCCTGGCACGCCGGATGGCCTCCTCGAGGGCTGGGCGGAATTTTTGGTTTTGCTTGCCCTCCGGCCCCTCCCCAGGGTCGCCACCCCTCACCCCCCACCCCGCGCCAGCGCGAGTCTGCAGGGGCTTAGAAATCCCTGCGTTGCTTTAGGGACTGGGGAGGGCGTCGGGGTTTAGTGGCACGAGGGAGTGGGTTGGAGGCACCAGAAAGGCAACCTTTCCCAGCCGCCCCCCTCCTACCCCCCGCCGCCCCGCCTCTTCCTAAAGCTCGCAGACAACTTCTCACAGAGGACACTTTTTCTAGTTCTGCTCAAACTTCGTCCCTGGCGGAGAGATAGCTTCCCCCTCACTCCGCCGCCACCCACCAGCCCGTTCTTTTTTTTTTTTTTTTTTAACCTAGGGAAAAGTTGCCCAGGGCCAGAGTCGGTCAGGCAGATCCTAGGCAGGCAAGCTTCGTGAATCCAGAGCCCGGGTTGGTGAGCGCACCCCGCTGGATGTCCTTGGCTGGAGGACCTTCCACCACGCCTTTGACCCCATGGCCCATTAATGACTTCTGGTGCACCCCCACCCCATCAGATTTGCTAGCAATATTAAGCTCCTTGTTGGATGGATACAGTAGAATTTGCTCAGAGATTACTTTAAAAAGAAATCTGGGTCTTAAGCACTTAGTAAAGCCAGTTAATAACATCATGCATGGACATTTAAACTTGTTGTACGTTGCAGAGAGGATTAGCGGGAAGTCACGCTGTGCGCAGCTAATGATACCATCTTAACTCTAACCAGGCTAAATCCACCTCGTCTGTCCGGCGCAGGTCTGGCTTGGTGGCCCTTGGGCCAGGGTAGGAAGGAGGAGCGTCTTGGAAAACGGGAGAAAGGGGCGGGGAGAGGTGGCCGGGCTTTGCTCAGAGCTTCAGGTGACCCTGTCTGGCCCTGACAGGCTTCAGTAGGTCTTGGTGTTGAATGGTGACTTTGAGCACCGGGCGAGGGGCCTCCCGCTACCGGGTGCACACTGATGAGCTATGGGCTTAGCGATGCTAAAGGCCACTAGTCTACATGTAAAACCGTTTAGATGCCATTAACTAAAGGCTGTACCTAGATCAGTGGCAAGCTCAGGTGAGACTGCAAGTTTCTAAAGGTGATGACTTTTTGCTGCTGTCTATTTGCATTGCAAAGGCCTTTAACGTTCTGTCCCTCTTCTACAAAAAGTAGTCAAGCTCTAAATTTCACAGGTACATTATTATTCACAACTTCCTGTCATAGGCGAGCCCAACTGGTTTCAAACAAATCACAGTTTTAAGGCAGTTTGTGACTACTTCATGACAGGACCAATTAGCAATAATCTTGGGAAAATTCTTGGAAAATGCTGTGTTATTAAAACCCTCATTTAACGATATTCATTTGGTTGTCACTAAGTAGCTGCTGATGGCTTTCTTGTGTTCTGAGTTTTTTTTTTTTAATAGTTACTGGCCCTGGGAAAACAAGCTGTAAAGAGAATTTTAACTGCCATTTGACTCTTGGCATTATTTTTTATGTTTTGGTTTTAAATGCAAACTCGACAAGATTAAAGTATTTGTGTCTTGTCTCATTAATAGCTAGTGAGAAATTGGATATAACTCTAGATGCTGTAGTAAAGGGTCAGAACCTTTAAGTCATTGGTAAGGCATCCACTTGGGGGAGGGAGCATGTGTTAAAGACCAAGCAACCAACATAAATACTTTTTGTGAACCAGCCATGAAAAATGACTCAGTAGATGTTACCCATAGTGTCTCCTAAATCTTCATCTTTGAAGAAATACTATATGTCCACTTAGACTGGAATGGGGAAATTTTGAACAAGTTATGGCTAAGAATTGTTTTATCTAATACATAGTTAAATATAATTATGTATTAATCAACCCTGTTTTGATGAAAGAAACTTTTCTATAATTTATTTGGGGGCAGTAACTTCATGAAGACGATGGTAGATTTAATAATGAAATTCAGAACCCATGGACTTGCTTTCTGACAGGGCCAGATCTCTCGTGTGGTAATATCAAGTGTACTGACACCTTATTTTTAAGCAAGTGAGAATCATGAAGGTACCTGAAACAGTTGTATGAACTTAATGGTCCCAGGGAGGAACTCAAATAATGGATTTAGGAGGTTAGTTTTAGAAAATACATAATCTTGTCTGTGGCTGCTCAATATATATTGCATTGATTTGTTCAATTAGTCTTGAAATATGTGATCTCTGTACAAAGTTCAGTGAACATTGGCTGACCTCCTAAAGGTGAAGTGGAGAGTGCTGAACAGCCATGGGAATAGCTTGAAAACTATTTGGGAATCTTTAGATATGAAGTCATAGCAATGACTAATTCCCAGCAAGTGCTTTTTCACAGTAAGAAAGGAAACTGTCTGATAGGACTTAATCTAGAGTGTCAAGTATACGCCTCTTGACTGACTCTGCTAGTGAAACTGTACAGTATCTAGTAAAAACCCAAACAGAATTTTTCAATTAATTTACATTGGCTATGTCTTCTAAGTTGACTTTTAAAGTAATATGTTGGTTAGCAAGATTAATGTGAAAAGTAGAAAGTTTAAAGTCACCCCCCCACTCCCCCCCACCCCTGCAAAGTTAGAAATTGCTGAATAGCTTAGATTTTTACACTGAGGACTCATGCTCAATTATAGCCTGAAATCTGAGTTTGCAGATATGACATGGGATTTCAGTGATTCAAATAGCCCAGTACAAATACTGCATATATTTCTGCCAAATTTGTCTCAGATGGACTAGCTGCTAAGGAAGACTCTATAGCCTGACTGAGCTAACAGAAAGTGTGTTACCTCTCCACTAGGTAATCCCTCTATTTGCATGCTGTGCTCACTGACAGGAGAGAGGACTTGGATTTCTGTCATTTCTCTGGCCTTTAAGGTCTATATTGTCAGTTGAAAAAATATGAAGTGAACCATTTTTTGTTAATGTTTTCTATCAAGACAAAATACTTTACTTAGCTATTAGAAATAGAAATTTCCCCAAATTAAATGTATCTAGTTCCATTTTTTTTTCTAGTTCCATTTTGATCATCTAAATAAATCAGTTTTGGATTTTCAAGTTGCATTTTGTGCCATAAAGTGCTCATCTGCACAAAATGCTGTTTGAAAAGAGAAAAATATTTATGCTTTTATCATTTGAAGTGATCAAATACTCATATTACAGTGCTGGATATTAGAATATCATGGGCATCACTACATTATTAACTTAATCTAATGCTCAGCGTCATTACCACATTTATGGGTGTCTTTCTGATATCTCTCCAGTCCACTGGATTTTGAAGTGTGATTATGTAAATTTTCTACTGATAAATAAATGACTATAATTGTACTTGAAATACCACTCAAATTCTTAAGACCATGGCATCTAAATAATATATTATGCATTCTTTAATTATTTATCAAGACTAATTCAAAATAACTGTAGGGCAAAGCATACATTTATTTTTAAATAGCCATGCTCCTCACCTCCAATCACCATCCCACTCCCTTGTATCAGGTTAAGACACATTCTAGGTGGTGAAAATATGGGGAAGTGAGAAAAGGTTAATAAATGGAGTGGATAAGCACAAGTTTATTCTTCAAGTAACCATCTCTGGTCTGTCCAATAATACTGTCACCCTGATGTAATTTTCTGTCATGTGATTTTAATGCCAGTTCACTAAGAGTATTTTGGTGACAAAAGAACCATGTTTAAATACCTAAAATCCCTCACCATCACTTGGCAAGCAAAAAGGGAAAAGTTGCCAAACCAAACAAAAACATATCACCCGTGGCTATTTTAAAAAGCTTTTTGTTAAGCAGAGTAGAGAAAAAGTATACAATTAGGCTATGGGTTATACCAATCAAGTGATGCCAGGTCTAAAGTATGGCTTTCCTTCCTTCAATTAATCACAGATATTCCTATATCACCGTAATAAGTGGTGCCTTCTTATTGTTTGACATTGCAAGGCACCATTCAGAACTCCTCTTGCACTGTGCCTTTAAAGGAAGTGCACATGTGTTTTACCTCTATAAATCCTAATTGCAGGATCCACTCTAATCACCACGTAGAAATCATCCGAAGCCTCATAAATTCATGATCTACACACTTTTCGTTTTTCATCTGCAGACCACACCTTATCTGGTTGCTAATGAAATATAGGAGATTGATTGCAGAAAATCTTCAAGGGGATATTTTCCGTACCACATAGAGTAAGCCCCATTTGGTGCATTAGCATTTAGCCATTTTATGCAAATTCAGAGAAAATGACTCATGTATATGATTTAATATGCATCACCGATAACTCTTACCACCCTTATAAGAAAAAAGAAATTAAAAATTCATTAGAAAAGTGGAGCAGTGTCACTCCATGGTTAAAGCGTTATTAAAGCATATTTCAATGTTTTGCTTACACTAGTGGTCTCATCATGGTGCCACCATTTCATGACAAAGGCCGCAGAGGAGAAAACATTCCACTTAAAATGTCTGCTGGCACACATCGCTGGATTTGTGTGTCACTAAACAATGAGCGAGCATAGCCTGGAATACCAACTATTTAATTAGCACTTTTGGAAGCCATGCATAGAAAATAGCTCATTTACATGCATCTGCTTAGCGATTAGGCCCATAAAAAGCTACCTTTTTGTTGTTGTTGTTGTTTAGTACGGTGAGCATTTTACCATTTGGCCAAGGGAAAAAATTAAAGCATATGTTATTGTTTTTGAAACCTGGATATTCAGCGATTTAATTAAAGTAGACAAAAGTCTTCATATTTCTTTTCAAGGTATACTTAAATTATTTAATTTAACCTTAAGTATGCCATAAAAGACTGGATACAAGTAATAATTAAGAACTTCAAAGGGCAATGGAAACCCTCTAACAGTCCTTGGTTTAATTAAAGGCTATTATTAGAAAGCTCTTGAATATACAGTTACAATTAATGATAAGTGATGACGAAGAAAAGCTGTGTTTGAAAGTTAGGCGTATCTTTTTTTAAATGCTATTATTGATAGACTCTAGAAAGTATTCCTATCCTTCCATTTTGAAAATAAGTGTCATGTATTTCTGGAATAATCAAACTGGAAACATGAAAACCTGTTTACCTTGCCTAGCTTTTCAGTGATTGTTTAGTCTACACATACCTGTCGTGATCACAAATCAATGGGAGGCCTCTTACAAACTGTATCTACATATTTCAGTGACTCGAAGAGGGTCAATGCTTCTAATAGAGTGCTTGTGAAAGCGTGTGTGCACATATGTTTAAATGCACTAGCAAGAAAATGAAGCTTTACTGACCCATTTAGAAGCACAACATCTTCTTCTGGAATACTAATTGACATTTCATACACAAATAATGCATTAAATTTACGAAGTATATATTAGCTCCCTCATGTATGTTTGAGGACAATTGGGGTCAAAACCAGAGGACCATCTTATGTCCATAAACTATATTTAAAATAAGTGTAAGTGATCTATACAAAATTTTCTATTATTATATTTATATTCATTAGACTCTTTTGCCTCACATATATTATTTACATATGGAATTTAGTTGAGATTTGTGAGCTAAAATTCAAGACAGATGAATAAATAGTCTCTCTATGCATTCTTATGTGAAACTAGTAAGCAAATATTTTAAAAGTCAACTTAGAGCATCTTACTAATTCTGTTTCTTAATTATCCTACATAGTTGACTTGTAAATATCTATTATAAAAATCTATCTATATGATTTTGAGCATGTAGAATTTTACATTTATATGTAATCTATTATTTTGAAGATGTGATAGCATTTTCTTTGTTCACTGTGGACCAATGAATACTGTGGGATGTGTGATCTTGGAAAGATTACTCGGATTAATTATGTAGATATGAGTCTTTATCCATCTAGCATATCTAGCTAAAGGATGTGTTAACATATATAGTGCATGTATATAAAAAGCCTACTCCTGAGGTGCCTTTTGTGTGGCATGTTCTTTATTTTGTCATTGTGTTTTGATTATAATTTCTAATTTTCCTTGTAACCAATATTATTCACTTGATCATCTACCCCACGCTTCTCCCTAAACATACATGCTGAAGTATAATGTCTGTAGCGTGTGGAGCTTAACCTGTCTTGTTCACCACTGCATAGCTAGCACCTGAGATCCATCATAGATGTCTAATGAGTATTTATTGATGAAAGAATGAGAAAATTTGAATATGCAATAGATTTTTCTGAGCTAGTTTTCACAGAGTGGATCTTAGAGTTTCATTCAGATCGATCGATTGGTCCCCCCAAGAGGAGGCCTATGGCTACTGGGAGGCTCATTGAGGTTGCCTGTTTCCAGCAATGAATCCACCATTTCAGGGCTCTGCGAACATTGACAGGTTGATTTTGATGAAAGATTAAACAGATGATTTATTCTTAGCACAAACTGTGGTTCTTTAATGGCATTTTAATACCAATAATAAATCACATTTTATTGAGATTTGTTGGAGACTCTCTTAAATTTTCTCCCTAAAATTTATTTTTGTTGTTGTTTTTATTCAGATTATATACTGCAAGACATACACCAATGTGATAGTTTCTAGATATGTGACATTGGTTACATACTTTAAGCTGTGCAACAACTCCACCTTCCTTTTCTGGCATAGTGGTTACTTGTTGGCCTGCTAAGGACAAGGTGAGCGGTTTGAAACCACCAGCTGTTCTGTGGAAGAAAGATGAGGCTTTCAATTTTGGAAACCCCCACGGGTAGTTCTACTCTGCCCTATAGTGTCACGTTGAATCAGAACTGACTCCATGCCAGTGAGTTTGGTTTGGGGTTTGGAATGTGCGGGGTGTGTTTAAAAGTGTTTCATTGTGTCACATTTTGCTTATCCATTCATCTGTTGATGGGCCTTTCAGTTCTTACCACCTTTTGACTACTGTTAACTGAAACGCACATTGGTATACAAGTCTCTTTTTGAGAGTCTGCTCTCAAGTTTTTTGGGTATATGCCTAGGAGCTTAATTTCTGAATTGTAGTTTAATTGTAGTTTATTATCATTATTTTTAGGAACCACACCAGTCTTTTTCACAAGGATTGAACTATTTTACATTCCCATTTCCAATGGATAAGGTTTCCAGTTTCCCGACATTCTTGCCAACATTGGTTAATTTGGTTTTGTACATGTGTTTAATCTTTTTTCTTTTAACGTTTTTTGTGTGGGTGTGGGGGCATCACTGCCCTCTGGTGGTCGTGGGAGCTACCCACTGCTGCTCCTGAGAGCCACCGCTGGATTTCAACCGCCAAGCCCACGGGCTGCAGTTCCGCACTCAACCATCTACGCCACCGGGGCTCAGCCTGATGTGTTTAATCTTAACCATCCTGTCTGAGGCCCGGTGGCTTAGTGGTTGTGTGCAGGACTGGTATGATCCAGAGGGTTGGCGCTTCAAATCCATTAGCAGCTCACCAGGAGCAAGGTTGGCCCTCCTACTCCCACCAGGTGGCAGTGATGTTCACACACACACAAAGACTGATCATGTAAACCATCCTAACTCACGTGTGGCATTAGTTTTCTACATAGTTGGTTAAGTGTTGGGTTGCCAACTAAAAAGTCTAAACTAAAAGTTTGAACCCCCCAGCCATTCTTCAGGAGAAAGATGAGGCTCTTTGACCCTGTAACGTTTACAGCCTGATAAGCCCTATGGAGTTCTACTCTGCTCCCTGGGCCCCCATCAGTCTCTATCTCCAACTCCAAATTCACTGCCCCAGAGTCTGTGCTCACTCAGAGCGACTCCCCTTGTAGGCTTTTGAAGCTGTCACTGCTGGCTGGAGTAGAAAGCCCAATCTTTCACTCTGGGAGACTGCTGGTGGTTTTAAACAGCTGCCCAGGGAGATCACAGCCCAACGTCTACACCGAGACACTTCGTTTATTAGAGCTTTATCAGATATGATTTTCAAAGGTATTCTCCCAGGTAATAGCTTGTCCTTTTTCATATTTGAAAAAAAAAGTCTTTTGCAAGACAGAAGTTTTATTTTCATTTAACTTAAATGAGGCTTTAGGTATATTTATTTATTTTTGTTATTTGCCCCCCCCCCTTTTTTTTTGGCATCACTGCCCTCTGGTGGAGGCCCAGCCTTTGCTCCTGTGGAGCTAGAATTGAACCTCCATCCCAGCGGGCTGCAGTCCCGCGCACAAACACTATGCCACCGGGGCTCAGCCCTATTTGTCCTTTTGTTATTATGTTAGGTAATCAATGATTAAAAAGTTAGGTCTGAGAGCGTTGCTCCTGTATTCTCTTCCCCGTGTTACTTTGCATATTAGTACATTTTGAATTTGTGTATGGTGTGAGGCAAAGGTCTTGTTTTCTTTTTCTGTATGTGAAAATCCAATTTATTGAAGAGATTGTTCTTTTCCCATCGATTGGAATTAGCACCCATATAAAAAAGTCAATTGACTATAGTTATGTGGGTTGGCTGATTTTTCAGAAGCAGCTCACAACACCTTTCTTTCTAATCTGTCTTAGTCTGTAAACTCTGCTAAAACATTTCTGTCTCATAGCAAATGTACAAAACTTGGTATCATTTGTGTGTTTGGTGTTGTGGGCATGGGAGATTAGAGGCAATAAACCTTGGAACTAGGTTTAGAATAAACATACAGATTAATGTTAACTTTAAGGAACCTGAGATCTGGTTTGGGCTACATTAGTAAATATGAAACTGTGGCTAATGTAAGACAGTATTAAACTAATTTCTTTTAGAAAGAGTTGTTCATGCTGGTCCCAAGGAAGTGGAAATTAAAGATGCTCCCCACCCTGTCTACCTTTTCCAAGAGGCTATATACCACTTTATTAACCCTAATATCAATCACTGTCTCCCTTTTCAAATAGTCCCTCATATCCCAGAGTTCTGCACTTCCTTGCACCATCTCACAGCACAATTAAGGGAATGGCTCACATGGCTGTGAGGATCCGTAAGCTTGACATTTTTAGTTCAGACACCTGTTTGTAGGATTCTGTTCACAACAACCTGCACTGTTGATTCACAAGGCTGCAGACGCTGATGAATCAGGTCAGGTAGTAAGCTACAGATTTAAGACTGAAGAATCAGAGGTCAGGCAGAGGCGAGCCAGAGACAGAATCAAGAGCAAGAGAGTAAACTTTTTAAAAGTTGCTTAGAGCAGGTCAAGATCAGCCAGTCGTTTTCTTAGGGAAGTCACTGGTTTCTGGTTGGAGTTTGTCAGCCTGTGCCTTAGTGTTTGGTGCATGTTTCCATGTATTCTCAGTCAGGAAGCGGGGGAGTCACCAAGATGACACCTTGCTTACATGCCCTAGGTTTTGATGGAGGTATGGTTTGTGCCTTATTAGGGCAAAAAGTTAGAGGACACACTGATCATTTCTGCGTATCTTGGATGGAACAGGTCTAGTCTCAACAAGTTCCATGACCTCTAACTCCTGCTTTTCTCAGGTGGCCTGCCTATTAAGGGACCTTAAAAGCAGAAGTTAGGTTTTATTTTAATACAGATAACAAGAGCGTGGCTAGTCTGCATACCACACCCTAATGAAATAAAGCATAGTGACTGATTCCCACCTTCTAGTAAGGTGGGAATTAAAATGAACGTGACCTTAATCCTGTCTCCCTTGTATAACAAGTAACTCACTCCAAAAGGAAGCTGCTAACCACAGATGTAGAGGTTAGAACTTATCCAGCATCAGGAAATGCAGGACTTTGGTTAGCAGGGCAATAGTAAGTAATTAGCTACAGTATAAGAGGAAATATTGAATTGTAAATTCAAGATAATAGTAAATCTTGACTTCTTCTTCAGTAACCCAGAAAATATTTATTGATCCTCTAGGAGGTGAAAAGTTATTCTAAGCATCAGGAGTCCAGTGATGAGCGACACTCAATTCTTTTCAAACTCATAAAATTGTATCTTGTCAAGAAGTGAGACCCCGAACAATTAATTACATAATCGGCTCCATAATTATAACAATGATAATACATTGTATTCATCTACAAGGGGGTAAATACAGAAAACCATGAGAGTATAAATAGTCTTGTCAGAGTTTAAGACTGTTTCTCCTTGGCAATAATATTCAAATTGACAAAAAATCAAATTGAAATCAACAAGGAGTAGAAGATAGCCAGTTCTGGTGCATTCTGATAAGCTGAGCTGGTGGCAATCCTGTTAACTGAACTGCTAATCACCAGGTAAGCAGTTCAAACCCATTAGTTGCTCCTGAATAGAATGAGAGCGTGTACTCCTACAAAATCGAAACCTTAAACTGAAGACCAGTTCTAATCTGTCCTATGGGGTCCCTATGGACCTGAATACACATGAGAGTAGTGATTTTATTTTGTTTTGGGGGTTGTTTTGGGGAAGATGATTGAGCAAGTGGCAGGAGAAATGTAGAGATCCCTGGATAAGAAAAAAAAATCTACCATGTCTGAGAACCCTGAAGATCTGTGTGAATTACTCTTGTTATTGACTGCCGTAAATCCTTAACTAAGAGACCCTGTGTACAACAGAAGGAAATACTGCCCTGCCTTGAACCTCACTCACAATTGCTCTTATCTTTGCTTATATTGCTGTAGCCACTGTGGCAGTCCATCTTGCCTTGGGCTTTGCTTCTTGTCCCTGCCTTTCCACTTTACCAACCACCATGTCCTTCTTCAAGGACTGGTCTCTCCTGATAATGTGTCTATCGTACCTGTGATAAAGTCTTGCCATCCTATGTCCCAATTTACACATGCGTATAACACAACTGAAAATAATATGGCTTGGGTCAGGCCCACTTCCTCCTCAAAGTGACTTCTTTGTTTTTCAACACTTTAAAGAGATCTTGTGCAGCAGCTTTACCTGATGAAGCATGTTCTTTGATCTCTTGACTGCTGGTTGTGGATCCTAGCAAGATAGAGTGCACGACAACTTTGTCTTTTCTCCATTTATCATGATGTTACCTATTGGTTCAGTTGTGAGGGTGCTTTTTTTTGGGGCATCACTGCTCTCCGGCGGGGGGAGTAGGAGGCCCAGCCCCACTGCTGGAATTGAACCTTCGTCCCAGTGGGCTGCAGGTGAGGGTGCTTTTTTTTAAAACATTGAATTGTAATCCATACCAAAGGTTGCGATCCTTGATCTCCATAAGCAAGTGTTTCAAATCCTCTTCATTTTCAGCAAGTAAGAACATATCACCTGCATATCACAGATTGTTAATAAGCCCACTTCCAATCTTGATACTGCGTTCTTTTTCATATAATCAGCTTCTCTGGTTATTTGCTCAGCGTGCAGATTGAATAAATATGGCAAAGGGATACAGCCTGTGGCACACATTTCCTGATTTTAGACCACACAGTGTTCTCTTGTTCTGTTCACACAATTGCCTCTTGACCAATGTACAGGCTCTGTATGAGTACAATGAAGTGTTCTGGAATTCCTACTCTTCTCAAGACAGTCCGTAGTGTGTTATTGTCCACACAGACAAATGCTTTTACATAGTCAATGAAACACAAAGAGATATCTTTCTGGGAGTCTCTGTTTGACCCAAGATTCATCTGATATCAGCAATAATATTCCTTATTCCACATCCTCTTCTGAATTCAGCCTGAACCTCTGGCAGCTCCCTGTCAATGCACTGCTGCAAATTTTACTGGATGATCTTCAACAAATATTTAATTGCATGTGCTATCAAAGAAATTGTCCCATCATTTGCACATTCTCCTGGGTCATCTTTCTTGTTGTTTTGTCTTTTTTTTTTCTTTTTCTTTTTGGCATCACTGCTCTCCGGTGGTGGGAGTAGGAGGCCCAGCCCCACTGCTGGAATTGAACCTCCGTTCCAGTGGGCCGCAGTCCCGTGCACAACCACTACGCCACCGGGGCTCAGTCTGGGTCATCTTTCTTTGGAATGGGAAACTATATAGATTTTTTTCAGTCAGTTGTCCAAGTAGCTGTCTTCTAAATTTCCTGTCACAGATGAGTTAATGCCTCCAGTGCTTCAACTAGCTTGTTGAAAATTTTCTGATAGTGTTCCTTTAACTCCTGGAGCCTTATTTTTAGTGAATGTTACTGTACTTTGGACTTCGTCCTTTGATGCCATCGGTTCTTGCTCATATGCTACCTCTGGAAACAGGAGTGTGGACCAGTTCTTTTTGATATGGTGCCCTGGGGTATTCTTTCCATATTCTTTTGATGCTTGTGTCTCATTAAATACTTTGTAAAGTCGTTCAATGTTGCAATTTGAGGCTCAAATCTTTTTTGTCTTTTTAATTTAAGATATGCTGAACCCATTCTTCCTATTTGGTTTCTAACTCTTGGTCTTTCCACATTTCATTATGACATTTTCCTTTTTCTTCATGAGCTGCCCTTAGAAACGTTCTGTTCAGCCCTTTGACTTCGTCATTTCTTCTACTTGCCTTACCTATCCTGGATCAAGCGCAAGTTTCAGACTCTCTTTGGACATACACTCTGATCTTCCCTTTCTTTCCTGCCTTTTTAATGACCTTTTGTTGTTTTTCCCACAATGATATTCTTGATGTCACCCCACATTGGTGTTCAATGCATCAAATCTATTCTTGAAATGTTCTCGAAATTTAGGTGGGATAGAATCACAGTTGTATTTTAGCTCTCTTGGACTTGTTTTAATTTTCTTCAAGTTCAACCTCAACTTATATGTGAGCAATAGATAGCCTATTGCACTGCTTTTCTCTGGCCCGGTTTTAGCTGCTGATATTGAGCTTTTTCATAATCTTTTCCCACAGGTGTAATAAATTTGATTTATGTATCTCCCCTTTGGAGAAATCCATGTGTATTGTCATCTTTCAGTGTACTGGAAAAAAGTATTTGTGATGAAGAAGTCATTGATTTTGCAAACTTCTTTTTTTTTGGGGGGGGGGGCATCACTGCTCTCCGGTGGTGGGAGAAGGAGGCCCAGCCCCACTGCTGGAATTGAACCTCCGTCCCAGTGGGCCTCAGTCCCTTGCATAACCACTATGCCACCGGGGCTCAGCCCTTTTTATTTTTTTATTTTTTTGTTTTGCAAACCTCTATCATGTCATTGCAACTTTGTTTCTATCATCCACTCCAATTCCTTTTTATTTGTTTAGAAATTTTGCATTCCAGTCACCAGTAGTTATCAGTGCTTCTTGAGCATATTTGATCAATTTCAGACTGAAGAATTTGGTCCAATTTCTTTATTAGTTTTAGTAATTGTTGCATAAATTTGAATACTAATCATACTGATTGAATTTTACATGTCTCAGATAGCATTAAACTTCAAGGTAGAGCTTGAAATGTCTTTTTTGACAATGAATGCAATAGCATTTCTCTTGAATGCATCATGTCAGACATAGTAAGTCATGATTTTCTGATTAAAAATGACTAATAGGGCTGAGCCCTGGTGGTGTCGTGGTTGTGCGTGGGACTGCGGCCCACTGGGATAGAGGTTCGATTCCAGCTTCATGGAGCAAAGGCTGGGCCTCCTATTCCCACCACCTGAGGGCAGTGATGCACCCCCCCCAAATAAATAAAAATGACTAAATGGCAGTCCATTTCCACTTATTCAAACCTAGGATATCAATCTCTCTGTGTTCCATTTCCTTTCTGATGACTTCAAATTTCCCAATATTCATACTTCTGTAGATTCGAAGTTCTAGGTATTAATTCATGTTTGTGGCTGCTTCTTCCATTGAGCTCTGCTCCACCAGCAAATGCAGGTCCTGAAGATTTTGTTCCTGAGGGTTTCACTCCAGGGCTGACTCTCCATTGAGAAAGCAGCTACTCCATAGTCATATTCTGAAGGTCATCTGACCTGAAAAGGAGCTCCTCTCTGACACGATCTCTGACATGGTGCTGCTTCTGTTCAGTGGGTTGTCAGTAACTGACAGTTTCCGTGCCATTCCGTGGCTAATTCCCCTGAAGCGGTGGCTCGTTCCTTTTTTTGTAGTCTGTTTATACTCTGAAAGCGCTGCTGAAATGCGTTTGCTTTGGGTGACCCTGGTGATATTTCAATTAACAATAGTAACATAACTTTCAGCCCCAGAGCAGCACACAAGCCACCGCAGAAAGACAGATTGTCAAGTGATGGCATGACTCGAGTGAAGTAATCCATAGATAATAAGCTTCATGGGCTGACGATGCTTTTAGGGAGATAGGTGGACCAGTCGTGGAGACTATAGAATTTTGGTATTTGATTGGAAGCTGCTGAGAGACTTTAAGTCATGAATGACTTGTTTAGATTTGCATTTTACAAACAATCAATGAGTCTGGCTGTAATATGGATTAGAGAATAGAAAACTAGGTGAAGCGATATCAGTAATGAAGTCAATGAAGTAGTCAATTTTTCCAAGGAGTTAAATAAAGGGATGATGATAATTTTGACTAGGGTTGTTATGAAAACAGAGAAGCAGGTGGATTTGAGAAGTTCTTTGTTTTTTTTTGGGGGGGGCATCACTGCCCTCAGGTGGTGGGAGTAGGAGGCCCAGCCTTTGCTCTGTGGAACTGGAATCGAACCTCCATCCCAGTGGGCCACAGTCCCACACACAACCACTATGCCACCGGGGCTCAGCCCGGATTTGAGAAGTTCTTATGAAAGTTACTATAACTAGATGAGTGAAATGGGGTGAGTTTTGTTTTTAAAAGGTTGTAAAGGGCTGAGCCCTGGTAGCGTAGTGGTTGTGCGCGGGATTGCGGCCCACTGGGATGGAGGTTCAATTCCAGCTCACAGGAGCAAAGGCTGGGCCTCCTACTCCCACCACCAGAAGGCAGTGATGCCTAAAAAAAAAACACAACTAAAAGAAACTAAAAAAAGAAAAAAATAAAAGGTTGTAAAAAAACCCAACAAGCCAGTCGTGTAAAAAAAAAAAAAAAAGAGGCTGTATTGACATCAATATTTGTGTGGGCCAAATTGAATCTATTATAGAATTAAGAAATCCATTTGGAGACTGTTGAAATAATTTGAGACGGCAATTTAACATGAAATTGGATCTAAAGAAGTCGAGACATGGTTTAGGAATTTAAAAAAAGTATTTATTAACCCCTCCATTGTTTCTTTTTTTTTGGGGGGGGGGCGCGGCATCACTGCCTCTGGTGGTCGTGGGCGCTACCCAGTGCTGCTCCTGAAAGGCGCTGCTGGATTTGAACCGCCAAACCCGCGGGCTGCAGTCCCACACTCAACCACTTACACCACCGGGGCTCAGGCCGTGGTTTAGGAATTAAAAAAAAAAATAAACCACGTAGATTATTTTTTGTGTGTGTGGATATCACTGCCTGTGGTGGTCGTGGACGCTACCCAGTGCCATTCCTGAGAGACACCGCTGGATTTGAACTGCCAAGCCTGTGGCCTGCAGTTCCGCACTCAACCACTTAAGCTACCAGGGCTCAGCCCCATGTAGAGTTTTTTGACTTGAAAAATTTCAGTATTTCAGTCTTAGTGACCTGGATAGCCAGAAGGATGTATGGTAGGGAAGAAAAATGATCAATTCAGTTTGAAAGTGCTCGGTTTGCAGAATACGGAGGTGAGAACTAAAAATAAAGTCCAGATATGGAAGTGTGATTTTATTCGGGTGGTGTGTTAGTCTGAATAGATTAGAGGAACAAATTTCAGAGACACGCATATAGGTATAAGGAAAGAGTTCATATACAAAAGAAATGTGACCCTAAGAAGGCATCCCAATCCAGTCCAGTGCAAAATCATAAGTCCAATAAAAACCCATATGCCAGAAATCAGTCTATAAAGTCTGCTTTCGACTCAGGAAGTCACAGGTCAGTGGGTGCAGAATTCTGGCGCTGGCAGGGGTCTCCCCATGGCTCCTTGCTTCCAGGGCTCAGGTCCATCAACAGCATGCCACTCCAGCTTCAGAGGTCTGTCTTCATCAGGGCAAAGCCTTGTGGTCTCTCTGCTGGCTCCTCCAACTTCTTGGAGGCTGCATCTTGTCTTTTCTGTGATTAATCGTCTCTGAAACTAACTCCCAACAACTGGGGAAGATAGCTTCTCATCTTCACGAGAGAAATACTGCGAGATTTCCCAGGAGTCTCAGATGAAAGCCATGCCCACACAGAGGCCTCATCAGCTACTTAATGGCTTTCTCCTGATTAACAGGCCAGACTCCACCCCTACATTTCAATTATAAAATTAACATAAGCACATGACTGCCACAGGTGGACATCAATAGAGATTTGTGAGGAGAAGAAAGCCCTTGAATCTGTGAAGTCACCCACTGAAAGAGTGTATGGCGAGAGGGAAGCAAATCACAGCACAAGTTTTGAAACTGATGAAGAGATTCCATGGGTTAATTTACATCTGTTAGACACAGTACTTTTGAGTGATTTTTTAAAAGCAACTTAATTTTTAGCTATTTAGTTTTTGTTCAGTTGAAACACATGAAGCCCTCCCCCAAATGCTTGTAGTTGGAAATATCCAAGAATGTTAGACTGAAAGAAAGGAAATGGAAGACCAGTTGGAGTATGGTCATATAATTCTAGGAAGAATTAGAATTTAAGTCAAACTTCATAAGCATATACTTCAAAATTACTGTCAGGCTGCTTAACATATATTAAAGTTAATGAACTTATATTTTAGAAAATTTCCGTGAGTCAAGCTACTTCAAAACAGTGATTTTGCATCTGTAAAGGGCTCAAATAATAATATTTTAAAATCTTTGAGTTTGGATAACTGAGGAAATGGCTTGGGATGGTGGTGTCATATCTGACCTCTTTTAGATGCACAAATAAGGGGAAGACTCTAACTTTATATCCGTCCACGGCTGATTTCCACAAAGTAGAGGTGAGACATGCCTCCCCTCTCTCTCTCCAACCTTCTTTTACTCTAGTCTGATACCAACTGTTTACTCCTGGCACGCTTCTCTGCAGGGTTCAATAATCTGCTGCCATGCAGATACATAATTCACAGACAACACTCACAGTTATTGGGGGGTTTAAGGAGTTAACTGGATACCGCAGCCACAATTAGAAAACACTAAGAATACAATCACTGGTCTACAACAGCCAAGTCTGTCTGATCCTCAGCTGACCCTCAGCTTTTTAGTTATGTGCCCCCTTGGCCCTCAGGGGCCAAGCAAGCCCACCTGCCACTGTCTCACTCACAGGTGGTCGGAACTGTACAGCTTTTCTGCCTCCACCCCTTTAGACAGGGATTTCATATGCACTCCACTTTCTCGATAGTCCTGGGAATCTTCCTGTTCTTGCCTCTGAGACGGACTATCACATCATCAGAAAAGGCAGAGCTAACAAATCTCTGATTGAGAGAGTTGCATGCTCCCGTGCAATCATTTGGTGGAAGTTATCAGGAAATGAATAGTAATTAATTTCACTTTACCTCAGAAATAACAGAAGTTCAAAGAGACATACCCAATGTTGTGCAGATAAGCTTTCCTAAAGAAATTCTTTTAGAACAGCCTTTGCTACCCTAGAAGATTGAGCATGTGCATGGTCATGTTGGAAACAATTCTCCAGCACACTTTAGCTGGTCTTATGCTCAGCAAGGGCCTTATAAATTTTCTGAAAGCTTCTTCATGATAAGTCCCATGATTGTTTTGTGTCCTTGGAGAAAACATATCCCTTGGAGACTCCATAGCCTTCTGAAGGAACATTGAGTCTGTCCTGGCCAGTTCTTTAGAAAGTCATGGTATTTCTTGGATCTTTTTCTGAAGTCATCCTAATGAGACTACGACATGTGTTTCAGTGAGAACTTGTCTGCAACCACCCTATTGATTGCAAAGACATAATTCAGTGGTGAGTTTGGAATACACCTGTGGGTTGGAAATCTAGTAAAATTTCTTTTATTTTGGGGGGGTGGGGTGGGCATCACTGCCTCTGGTGGTCGTGGGAGCTACCCAGTGCTGCTCCTGAGAGCCGCCGCTGAATTTGAACCACCAAGCCCACGGGCCGCAGTTCTGCACTCAACCACTTACACCACCGGGGCTCAGCCCAATCTAGTAATATTTCAAAAATTTATTTCTGTAGTCCACCTTCTCAGGTTATTCACTCAGCATACACATAGAGTCAACCTAGTAAAAAGGCATGATGCAGTCACACACCTTCTCTGGTTTTGAATCATATGAACACATAGAGCTCACAATTATAGTTTAGATTGTAAATTATTTCCCTTAAAATGAGTTATGCTTACTGGATCCACTTTTTTTGTGTGTGGCATCACTGCCCTGGTGGGAATAGGAAGGCCAACCTTGCTCCTGGAGAGCTGCTGCTGGATTTGAACTGTCAAACCTGTGGGGTGCAGTCCCGCACACTACCACTAGGCCACCAGGGCTCAGCCAACTGGATCCACTTGCAAGTGGCCAAGGTAATTAGGATTCTTCACTGAAAATTAGCTAGTCTGTCAACTGCATCAATAACTATCTTGTCAACCGTCAAACACTTATTTACAAATTTCTAGATAGAGTGTACTCAGAAAAAGATGGAACTTGATCCTAACCCTGTCCAATGGATTCTTGCAATCACAAAAACAGCAAGAACAATGGTCTAGTGTCTGACCTGTTCATACCTATTCTGCTGATAAGCCCTTTCTTATTGCTTATCTCTCCATCAGAGTTAATATTAAGTCAGATATTCTGTGAAACTATAAAGTTATTCCCTCTAGCTCCATAGTTAGACCTTTAGTGTAGATCATCCATTTTTGAGGAGCTGTTGCTGCCAAAGGGAAGTTTTCCAGCGAATGTACCATGAAGCATCCCCTGGTGGAATGGACACAAAGCATTATGCAGTTGCATAAGTAGGTAAGTGTGATAGGTCTTTTCAGGATCATATAATAAAGGAACCTTTGAACATACATTGTTAACTAGTGCTCAAAATGGGGAAAAAGCCAAGGATATGACCAAGCAAAAATTTCCTCCATCCACCCCAATTTCTCTATCTTTAGAACTGACAGAAAAAAAAAAGGTTAGAAAAAAGAAATGAGGGCTAAGCCCCGGTGGCGTAGTGGTTGTGTGCGGGACTGCGGCACACAGGGATGGAGGTTCAATTCCGGCTCCCAGGAGCAAAGGCTGGGCCTCCTACTCCCACCACCTGGGGGCAGTGATGCCTTAAAAAAAAAAAAAGGAAAAGGAAACAAACAATGATTGAAATTGTATTGTACTAGATCATATGCTGAATGCTTTATATACTATATTTCATGTAATCCTCAGGAAAACCTCTTGTGGTTTAGGTCAGCCTCATTTTTCAGAGGAAGAAACTGAGGATTGGGGTGGGCACAGAAAGCAAATGAAGAGAATGAAAGACCAGGAAAGAAATACTCAGCTATTACCATGTCCTCTCATGGAGGGTAGGGTAAAATGATGTTTAGATGAACAAAATTTCAGTTAGAGAAGGTTTGGATTGGTCTAGCTCAGTAATTAAAAATTCCTACACACCAGTAATTCTAGAATTTTGAATTAATAAATTATAAAAAATGAAGATAAAAGTAAGGAAAAACAGAATGAAACTAATGTCTACAAAAAATGAGTAGTTTTGTCTGAGCCCCGGTGGGATAGTGGTTGTGCGCGGGACTGCGGCCCACTGGGATGGAGGTTCAATTCCAGCAATGGGGCTGGGCCTCCTACTCCCACCACCGGAGAGCAGTGATGCCCCCCCCCCCAAAAAAAAAAAAAACGAGTAGTTTTGCATTCAATGGCTATGGTGTCCTGCAGAGACAGTCTAAATGCACACATACTTGCTGCTTCAAATTTCACATGTTAATAAATTTAGTCTAGCTGAGCCCTAGTGGCACAGTGGTTGCATGCAGGACTGCGGCCCACAGGGTTGATGGTTAAAATCCAGCAGCAGCTCTCCAGGAGCAAGGCTGGGCTTCCTACTCCCACTAGGGCAGTGATGCGAGAGAAATAAAAGAAATTTAGTCTATATTTGTGATTATTTTAGAATTAAGGAATTCCTTATCAACAAACAAAAACACTTAATACTTGTTTTCATGTGTAACTTTTCTCTTTTCCTTCATGGAAAGAAAATGTGCTTTGAAGTTATGCTTGCCATATGTGGTATTTAAGTTATATGAACATGCTAATCCTTCTGTTAAATAAGTGACAATTTTACTTAACTGCATGTGTGAGAAGAGGGATCTTTGATGATGAAAGTAGAGTTAATATTAACATAACTTTGACTTGGCACTCAACCCTTGTTTCATTGAGATACGTGCTAGTTTGTTTTCCTCCTAAAGTCTGACTTTTAAGTACCTCAGCGGATTAGTGACTGATTCTTCATGTTCTACAGACGAATCAAGGTCTGCTCTTGCAAGCTAATATTGCTAAATATAGGAGTTACACATTGACACCATGCAAGAGTTCTGTGTCTGAGCAAGGGATCTTCTTCTCCTGTTCATTGTTCTCTTTTTTTACCTTCATTGTTCTCTTCACTGTCCATACTCTATTCCTGATCCTTGAGGATATGCAAGTCTTTCTAGCATAGTATTCATGTTCCTCTTCCAATAATAGTTTGATTGGAATATAATTCACTATCCATAAAATTCACCTATTTGAGGTCTACAAGCCATTGTTTAAAAATATATTCACCGCAACAATAATTATTACAACACTTGTCTTTTCTGATTTTACTTTAGTAATACTTATACAGTGGAAACCTTGCAAGACCAGTGACTTAATTGCAAAAACATCTTTTCAGCAAAACAAAAGAACTTCTCAAAAAAAAAAAGAACTTCTCCAGATGGAATACACAGATAGCAAATTGATGACATCTGTGGAAGAGACGATGAAGAGGCTCACTATCAGAAGCTAAAATAAGACTTGGGGCTGACTGTGGAACAGATCATCAATGATCCATTTGTAGATTTTGGTTGAAGCTGAAGAAAATGCAACAAATCCACAAAAGCCAAAATACTACCTTGAGTTTATTCCACCAGAATTTTGAGACCATCTCAAGAGCAGATTTTCTGCTTTAACTACTAATGACAGAAGACCTGATGAGCTGTGGGAGAACATGGAAAACATCATTCCTGAAGATAGCAAAAAAAATCATTAAAAAGAAAGGAAAGAAAAGAGCACTGTGAATGTCAGACGAGACTTTGAACCTTGCTCTTAAATGTCAATAGAGTAGCTAAGCCAAAGGAATGATTACATCAAAGAGCTGAATAGAAGTTTTCAAAGAGCAGCCTGTGAGCACAAAGCAAAACATTTTAATGAAATGTGCAAATACCTAGAGTTAGAAAGCAAGAATGAAGAACAGGCTTGGCATATCTGAAATGGAAAGAACTCAAGAAATAATTCAAGTCTTGACTTGCAACATTGAAAGATCTTATGGACAAAATATTGATGATGCAGGAAAGAGGGAAAGAAGAAGCGGGAAAACTATATAGAGACACCATACCAAAAAGAATTGGTAGACATTCAGCATTTCTAGTGGTAGCATAAGAACAATGATCAATGGAGCTGAAAGAACTAACCTGCACTGAAGGCATTGGCCAAGAACTCTGTTCCAAGAAATGATGGGTCATGGATAGAAATGCTGATGAAGCACGAGAAGCACTTTCTTGTCTATGTCAAGAAATTTGGAATATATCTTCTTGACCAAATGAGACCCATAAGAGACCCATATTTGTGTCAATTATAAAGAAATGTGACCCAGCAGCATTCTCAAATTGCAGTACAATTTCATTGCTACCACAAGCAATTAAAATTTTACTGAAGATCATCCAACAACTGTTGCATTCTCTCATAACAAGGATATCCTAGCGGTTCAGGAGAGGATGTAGAACAAGGGCATCATTGCTGACCTCAAGTGGACCTTGGCAGAAAACAGAGAATACCAGGAAGATGTTTGTGTTTCTTTGGCTATGTCAAGGCATTCAACTGTGTGGACCTAACAAACTATCGGAAGTCTGGTGAAGGATGAGAATTCCAAAACACTTCAGTGTACTTATGTGGAACTTGGACATGGATCAAAGGGCAATTGTGCAAAAAACACAAGAGAGTACTTCAAGGTTTAAAACTAGGAAAAGTGTACCTCAAGGTACCCTCTCATAATATTTATGTATGTTGAGCAGATCATCAGAGAAACTGAATTAGAGGAAGAAGAATTTGGCATTAGCTTTTGTGAAACACTTAATAACAACCTGTGATATGCAGATAACACAACTTTGCTTTCTGAAAGTGAAAAAGACTTGAAGCATTTGATGATGAAGATCAAGAACAGCAGCCCTCGTTATGGAGCACAGCTCAATATAAAGAACACCAAAATCTCATAAGTGGACCAATTGATAACATCATGATAAAGGGAAAAACTACTGAAGTTGTGAAAGATTTCATCTTGCTATGATCCACAATCAAAGCTCATAGAAGTAGCAGTGAAGAGATCAAAATACACATTGAACTGGGTACATCTGTACAAGACTCCTTTAAAGTTTTGAAAAGCAAGGATGGTAGTTTGAAGGCTAAGATGGACACGACTTAAGTCATGCTACTTTCAGTTATCTTATATGCATGGCAAAGGGAGTTTGGATTTTTTTGAGTTATGGGGTTGCAATGATTAGAATCGATTCGATGGTAGGTTTTTTGTTGTTATTATTTATTTATTAGTCATTCTATTGGGAGTTGTTACAGATATAACAATCCATAATTCAGTTAGGTCAAGCATACTTTTGTAATTTTTACCACTATCAGTTTCAAAACATTTTCTTTCTTCTTGAATTCTTTGATATCAGCTCCTCTTTCTCCCCTCTCTACCCCACTCTACTCCCCAGGAACCCTTAGTATGATATAGTTTATTATTTGCCATATCTTACACTACCCGGTATATCCATTTACCTGCAATTCTGTTATTTGTTTCCCCTGAGTGAGGTTATACAGTCATCATTGCTACCAACCCTTTCCCCCCCCCATCTCTTCCCATACCCTCAGGGAATCATTACTTCCAATACTATTTCAGAAGGGTTATCTATCTTGGCTTTCATGCATCCAAAGCTCCTGATTATACAAATGAACATATGCAGGTTTAACAAACTTAATAAGGTAAAGCAAAGATCATAATAGTAAGGAGAAGAAATATTTTTTTTGGGGGGGGGGTGCATCACTGCCTCTGGTGGTCGTGGGCGCTACCCAGTGCTCTTCCTGAGAGCCGCCCTGGATTTGAATTGCCAAGCCTGATGGCCGCAGTCCCACTCTCAACTACTTACGCCACTGGGGCTCAGCAAGGAGAAGAAATATTAAAGAACTAGAGAATAATTATGCATTTCATCAGTGCTATACTACCCCCTCAATTTATTATCCCTGTGTGTGGCCCTTCTGTGAGGGATTGCCTAATTATCTTACACATGAGTTTTCAGTCTTCACTTTGTCCACACTCCATTGCATCAATTTGATTGTTTGTTTTTGAACTGCTGATACCTATTTCTATCGACCCCTCATGATCACATAGGCTGGTGTGCATCTTTCATGTGGGCTTTGTTGCTCCCTGCTAGATGGCCACTTGTTTAACTTTAAGCCTTTAAGACCACAGATGTTATATCTTTTAATAGCTGGTAACCATTAGGTTTCTTCACCACATTTGCTGCTTATGCACTCATTTTGTCTTCAGAGATTGTTAGAAAAAACATTATTAGAAAAAACCAAATTTTGTATTGAGGTAAGGTTTAAGTAGAGGCCTCGAGTCTATCTGCTTCCTTATTGTGTGTGTACATATACGTGTGTGTATGTATATATATATGCACATATGTGTACACAAATACACCTTTCTTTATATATTTACACATATATTTATAGCTATACCATTTTACCTTCCTTCCTGTCCCACTATCATGTTTACCATCATGCATCTCTCAGCAAATCCACTTGGATACATTTCAATTGATCAAACATGACCAGGAATGCCACATTCTCCTCACCGTGGATTTTAGAAAACTTGCCCTTCCCTTCTCTCTGTCCTTATGAACCCACAACTCCCCTCCTCCTGCCTCTTCCCCTCCCATTCCCCAGCTCCCTCGGAACTGTTGGTCCCTTATAGCTATATCTTCTTGGGATTGGATTTTCTGCCCATCTTATATAGACAGCAAAAGAGGAAAATGAAAAAAGAAGGAGAAAAAAGACCGCACAAATAGTTATAAGCCTGTGTCCCTGACCCATAGTAGATGGGTATCCTTCTGATAAATAATGAACAGGATCTGTTAGAATCTAATACTTACACTGGGGACGGTATTGGATGAAATAGTTCATGAGGCAAAAATGACTGATATGGCTTTTTATTTTTTTAAGGCAGTGTAAACCAGTGGGATAAAACTTTTTAAATTTAGAAAACACATCTACATAATCGAAAAATGGTGATGACAGCACAGGATCAGACAGGATTTTGTTTGGTTACAAAATGGGTCGTTATGAGTCTGAGCAGCTAAGAACAATAGCACCGCCCCCCCCCCTAATTTACTGAGATCATTCATTTCCATTTTAGAACATTTTCTGTCTTTTTACACCCCCTCACCATGATTTACTCACTTTAAAAATGTGTCATGAAATCACAGTCAATTCTGGTGCTTCCTCCCCTCTCCAGTATACAGAAGAACATTTCTGTTCTGGAAGTGCCATAGAATTGTCCAGAATAAGGTGTGTATTCTGGACACTGGTTGGCTTTCACTGCATTCTTGGTCACAGGAAGTGCCTTGAGAGCGTGATGTGGCAGGAAGGTGTTTAACTTCTTAAGAACTACAAAACTATGTTTTCAAAATGATTCTATCACTGTCTCAGTAACAATACAGTGAATCTTTTGAATGTTAGCAATCTAATATCTCATTTTGGTTTTAATTTGCATTTCTCAATGATAAACAAAACCATTACCTCAATCAAGATAATAAACATCCACACAATCCTTCCAGAGTTTCCTTTTCATGAGTTTATTTGCCACCTATATCTTCTTATTGAAGTGATTGTTCAAATCTTAATAAAAAAGGTTCTATTGATTTTATTTTATTGAGTTTTGACCTTACACATACATTCTAAATGCAAGTCCTTTATAACATATATGATTCGAAAATAAGTTTCTTTTCGTATGTGAATTTAATTTTTATTCTTCAAATACTATCTTTTGAAGATCAGAAACCTTTAATTTTGAAGTCCAGTTTATCAATCTTGATCTTTCGATCTTGCTTTTGCATGTAAATCTTTCCTTAACCTGATGTTATAAATATTTTCTTCTAAAATTTCTATTTTCAGATTTCACACTTATGCTTACTGTCTAATTTGTTTTAATTTTTGTGTGTGAGTTACAAATACATCTTTTGGGTTTGTTTTGAATTTATCATAGGAAGACCTAATAGTTCTAGCACGATTTGTGGAGAGGTTCTTGATTTTAAAATTTCTACTTTCAAATTATTGGTATAGTTTCTATTGCCTAACTGCACTCTACATGACATAATCTGGCTGACTTTTCTATTGTAATTTTGATTTCTTAACTATTTTAGCCTCTTTAGGCATAGGTTAATGTATAAACAATGTCCACATTAGATCTGCAAGTCAAACCTGTGGGTTTATAGTGTAGTAGCTGAATAAAAAGGAGCCAGAGAGGCACAGTTGAAACTTGGCTGCTAACTGAAAGGTGGGCAGCTGGAATCCAGCGATGGCTCCACAGGAGAAAGATATGGCCAGCTGTTCCTATCAAGATGCAGACCTCTGAAAACTCTCAGTGACAGGGCTACTTTGTCCTATTGGGGTGCTGAGGAGGGCGTAAGAGTCAGGTTGGAAGAAATGGCAATTCCCGCCATCTTTTGCAGTAGGGATAAAGAAAAACATTTTACTCAATATGTGGTGATAAAATACTCTAGCAAAAATTAGCACTTGCATTGGAAAATATCCCCTTATGTTAAACAAGACTGAATTTTGAATGTACTTAAAACCCTGGCGGTCTCGTGGGTTATGAGTTGGGCTGCGGCTAATCACAAGGTGAGTACGTCAAAAACACCAATTCTAAGGAGCAGATCAAAAACACCAAGCAAAAAGCCTTTGGCTCTCATAAAGATATATCATCTAGAAAACACATGCCGACAGTTGTACTCTGACACCTTAGGTCACTATAAATCTGAATATTTGATGTCTGTGAGCTTTTGGAAAGATTTGAAGTGTGGTAGATATAATGGTATCTTACATATTAATATAATACTGTTACAAATAAATGCTTTCATGCCCTCCACTTCCCCCAGAAAACTTCCGTAATTGGGCATATTTAGTTTGGATGAAACCAACTACACAAACCAGCAACCAACACACTTATGGCTAAATATGTGCACACCCAACAAGAGGGTGGAAACAGCCACAATGACCATTTGTGGAAGACTGATTCCATCAGCTTGGGTAGGAATGATTCCATCAGCACGGATAGGCATGATTCCATCAGCTTGGGTAGGCATCATGGATAATATGCGTCCCTGAAGCACGAGGGTGCAACGGCATCTCCTCATGACATGGATGGATTTGGGTTCATCATCATGCTGATGACAACAGCCTGTCACAAGAGGACAACTCTTGTATGAGATGAATGTTTTAAAGCAGCGGTTCTTCACTTGTGGGTCATGATCCATTTGGGGGTTGAACGACCCTTTCACAGGCACCACCTGATTCACAATAGTAGCAAAATTACAGTGATGAAGTAGCAATGAAAATAATTTTACGGTTGAGGGAATCACCACAACATGAAGGACAGTATTAAAGGGTCGTGACAAGGAAGGAAGGGGAAGTAATAAACTAAAGCGTAGACAGGTATTAACTACATGCAAGAGCAGCTAATGGTTTATAGGAGGGGGGAGGACAAAAATAAGAGGCAGGGGACAAGTGAAGCTACTGGGAGGTTTGATAAATTGTTTAAATTGTTGGCTACATGAATAAGAATCTATAATATAAAATTCTGCCTAATTCACAATAAAAATATTTTTTAAAAGTCCAAATCAGTGAATGGAGGCATGTCTAAAGTTAAGTGTTTTATACCTTTATCGTGACTTAATAATTCATTTTATTGTTTTTCTTTCCCACTATTTTTAAGCTTTCATATAGAGAGAATAAGTGATGAAAGTGAATGCATAACTATTTGGGATTCCTCCAGGGTCTGAAGTTTCTTGTCATTAGAGCATTGCCCCTTAGAGCAAGTCTTGCTTGGGATCCTGGTGGGAAGGAGTGTGTGGAGTTCATAAAACATAAAGTTTGCACTTTTAACTCAACTTCAGTCCGTGCTTTCTCCTCTGTTATAATCCCAGGCTTAGAATATGCTCTGCAAAAAAAAAAAAAAAAGAATATGTTCTGCATTGATGAATATCTGTATCATCATGCTCACACTTATTATTTAATGAGAAAGGGTACTCTTTTTCAGCTAATGGTTTAACATACCCTAAAAATGATTCTTAAATTTCTGATATGTATAAAACGGCCAATTGTGAGCCTTCTTCTGCAGCTTCTCTAAGCGTTCATTTGCTGTCATACAAGGGAAAGGAACAAAGAGTAGTAATATTGAGAGACTTTCTAATGAGGCTCAAAAAAAACCAGAATACATGAAAAAATATTGAGACTGAATCCCATACCAGTTTCCAGACCAAAGAATAAAAGAGAGGTTGGTTGATAAGCTGATAAGAAACAGAGGCCATGTTAAAGGTGATGTTTTGGCTGTTAGGGCTTCTTCAGGCCATAATATCTAAAACTCGCATTTTTATATTTCTTCTTCTGCCCAAGGAAGGCCTCAAAGACAGAATCCTGCCTTTAACCTTATTCTATATTCCACAGAGTATTTTAAAGACTAGAAAAATATTTCTGGGGCAAAAATGATTGAGGCTCTGAAAGATCAGAAGAAATCTATCATTATTTTTTCTTAAATAAGCAGACACTGAGAACTTCATCCATAGGGTTCTTCTGAATTCAATGTGCTAGCCAGAGACTTCTGTTGTAAATAAATAAGGCTGGCCCAGAGTTCACTGTAGTTTTGAACCTGAGTCTTAATTTTCTTTAGGTTATTTGAAACATAACCTACCTTCCTAGGGTGGTATTATTTATCTTACAGTTTTAAGTCAAGGACTAATCTCTAGAATGATTTTGAATGTAGAAAATAGAATAATTTAATCTATTTTCTTTAAATGACACTAATAAGACCATGTAAGTATTTTAAAATTATTTGCAATTTTTATAGAAAATATAGAAATCCAAATATTTTATAATTTTTCTCATTAGAATGTAGGTTATAAACATTATTAAAAAGATATTTAACCAATGGTGAATTCATAAATATAAGAGCACAGCCATAAATTTAAACTACTATTTGGTGGTCTTTATGTCATTTTGTCTAATGAGCACATCAACATGTCCTTAACAACAGCAACAAACAAGCAAACAAAAAACAACAGGAGGGAGAAGGGTTTTACCCTTGACAGATGTGGTCACCTAGATGCTTAGTTCGTAAATAAAATTCATGGGATTGCAGGTAACTGCCCACAGCACCAATTGGTTAATTGTCAAAATCTAAAACAGGTGCAGTAGAAATGAAGAGAATTACAGATTGTGGGCCACTTTTGTTAGTATAAGTTGACTTTGATCCTCATGTGGCACGTAGGATTTCATGTAACACTCATACCGATGTAGGGAATAAAGCTACTTACCTATGGCCATGCAGCTGGTAAAGGGGCACATTGAGCAGTCCTGGATTTACTCCCAAAGCACTTGTTCTCTGCACTGCACAATAATCTTCCCTCATGACTTTAGGGGAATACAGCCATGTTGTAACCAAATAATAAGTTCATCTAGTTAGATTGCTTTAGTATTAGCTTTATATTTATATGAAAGAATGCTACTTTGCTTACTAGATTTCTTCACGTCAGTATTGGCTATATAGAGTACCACATTTTGTCTTAGAGTTTATTTTTGGCTGAATAAGAAATTCTTAGGCAATAAAAAAATCCTTCTGTAGCAGGTGGGTCTGTTAAGACTTGCCTACTTGCGGTAAATATGATTTCTTGTCAATGACTCTTCATGCCACTCTTCTGGTGACATGTGGCTACACCCTGGGCAAGGTCCTCAGTTCGTAACCAGCTGCCACCCAACCAGAGAAAGATAGGGTTCTCTACTCCCGTGAAGCTTTACATTCTCAGAACCCCCTACAGCTCTTCAACCTCGCACGATAGGCTCACTCTGAATCAGCGTTGAATCAGTGGCAGTAAGGTGAATTGGTATTTTGTGATTTAAAAAAAAAAAAAACCTCAAAAGAAAAAAAACCTAAAAAGTGTGTCTTTTGGATGGATTCAAATTCAAGTAAGATCTTAAATGGGTTGTGAGGATTCTTAAAACTGGAAATCTTGATTTGGAGAATGATAACAGCAGCAGACATGTGAAGGTGCTTCACACAGTGTATGTATTTATGTATTGTGAAAAACGATGCATGAGCCCCCCCCCAATAAAATGATTTTTTTGGGGGGGGCCTCACTGCTCTCTGGTGGTGGGAGTAGAAGGCCCAGCCCCACTGCTGGAATTGAACCTCCGTCCCAGTGGGCCGCAGTCCCGCGCCCACTACGCCACCGGGGCTCAGCCTGCAAATGATTTTTAATAAAAAAACAAAACAAAACAAAAAATGGAAATCTTGAACAATTTTCCCACTATTATAGTTTCAGTAATTTCTAGAAAGAAAGCACAAATTTTAAACCCAAGCCGAAACCAAACTCACTGCCATCAAATCTATTCTGACTCATTGTGACCTGTCGGATGAAGCAGAACTGTCCCCTTCAAGAGCGCAAGTGGAAAGCAGATGTTTTCTGAGAATGATGAGGACAATGAATGGACAGATGTGTTCGACCCAATGGATGTATGTATCTATTATGATACAAGTTGTATGCGCTCCCAATAAAATGATTGGGAAAAAAAGTTTAGAGAGTTAAAAAAAAAGTAGAGAGGGATTGGTGATTTTGAACTGCTGACCTTGTGGTTAGTAGCCCAGTAAGTAACCTATCACACCAGTAGGGCTCCTTAATATAAGGAGTCCACTCCTTATATTATTTATAGGTACCATGCTAATTGAAACCACCAAAGGATGGCAAATCCTGTCCTATTACTTGTGAGTAATGCACTAGATTCAGTATTTCAAGCCAGTGCAGGACTTTCTTTGCTAAGAATTTATAGTCTGTAAAATGAGATTACATGACAAATGCGTGCTGCAGGAACTCTGGTGGATAGGTCATTTTACTTTATCTGTGTCTTCATGAGGCACACAGGTAGAGAGGCAGTTTACTTTTCAATGGATTTGGATGAACAGCTGCTTTCCACTGGGTAGAGGTAAACAATCACTCCCAAACCCTGACATTCCCACCTCATTGCCAGAGTGGCTCACTATAGTGCCAATAATAGTTGAAATGTTTATATTCAATCTTTTTAGAGCTACAACTTTAGCTCTGTAGTGACCATCCAACGTTAAGTATATGGGGTGACCACTCATCCTCTGATTTAAAGATTTGTGTGTGTGTGTGTGTGTGTGTGTGTGGCATCACTGCCCTGGTGGGAGTAGGAAGCCCAGCCTTGCTCCTGAAGAGCTGCTGCTGGATTTGAACCATAAACCCTGTGGGCTGCCATCCCGCACACAACCACATGCCACCAGGGATCAGCCCCCTCCCCTTATTTAAAGAGAATTAAAAAAAATCATTTTATTGGGAGCTCATCGAAGTCTTAGAACAATCCATCCATACATCCATTCTACGTCAAGTACATTTGAACATTTGTTGCCCTCATCATTCTCAAAACATTTGCTTTCTACTTAAGCCCTTGGAATCAGCTCCTCATTCCCCCCTCCCTGTCCACTCTCTCTCCCTCATAAACCCTTGATAATTTATAAATTATTATCTTGTCATATCTTACACTGTCCAATGTCTACCTTCACCTACTTCCCTCTTGCCCGTACCCCAGAGAGGAGGTTATATGTAGATCCTTATAATCAGTTCCCCCTTTCTACTCTGCTTTCCCCCCACTCTCCTGGTATCGCCCCTTTCACCACTGGTCCTGAAGGGAACATCTGTCCTGGATTTTCTATGTTTCCAGTTGCTATCTGTGCCAGTGCACATCCTCTGGTCTAATTGGATTTGTACAGTAGAATTGGGATCATGAGTGTGGGGGGAGGAAGCATTGAAGAGAAAGTTATATTTCATCATTGCTACACTGCACCCTGACTGGCTTGCTTCCTCCCTGCGACCCTTCTGTAAGGGGATGTCCTGTTACCTACAGATAGGCTTTGGGTCCCCTATCTCTACGCTCCCTCATTTACAATGACACAACTTTTAGTTCTTCGATGTCTGACACCTCGTGGTCACACAGGCTGGTGTGCTTCTTCCATGTGGGTTTTGTTGCTTCTGAGTTACTTGGATGCTTGTTAAAGAGCACTTTATTTTTTTGAGAATTTTTTTTAATGTATGGAATTTTTTTAATACCATCGTTGGAACATTTTTAAGTGCTCCAAAAAGAAGATCCAAGAATAAAGGTCTGTGTGCTTTGTTTACAAAGAAAATTGCAACTAATCATTTCTTGGTGATGACGTCTGAACATGATCATCTGTTTCCGTTGGTGGTTCAATGGGTGATAAAACTGTAAGTAATTCTTGACCATTGGGAAAAGGTTAGCCTTGCAAACATCTTTTTATTTATTTATATTTATTTTTGTTTTTTTTTTTGGGGGGGGGCATCACTGTCCTCTGGTTGTGTGAGTAGGAGGCCCACCCTTTGCTCCTGTGGAGCTGGAATTGAAACTCCATCCCAGTGGGCCGCAGTCCTGTGCACAACACCTACGCCACCGGGGCTCAGTCCTGCAAACATTTTTTTAAAACAGTCCTTTTCATGACCAGTATCTTAAGGAAAATGAGTGAACAATGAAAGGCAAATGTAGTAGTATTTGCAGAAGGCTAAAATGTACTAACTAATTTGCTCATATAATTTTTCTTTAGAAAAAATTTGATAGTACTTTTAAATAATACTCCTGTACCAGGCTTAGTATTGCTAACGTATATGCAAATCGTTTTCCAATCAATTCTAATCTTCCATCATTCCTTTTGAGTTTTGTAGCTAAGTAAAAGGAGTGAAGTGTAGCATATTACATATACTTAACTGGACAGATCGATTGGCAAGATGTGGGATTTTCTTTATAGGAGGACTTCAGCTCATAGTGCTAAATCAATGCTGAAGAATTAACTAATAACTGGAGACTTTTCAGGTTGAATTAAATTATTAGCTGAATTGACCCATGGTTTAGTCCAAGTTGAGCTGCTAGCTTTCTAATCTATGCACTTTTATTCTCATGTACAGGCAGTCTTTACCCTACATATTGTGTCTTGACATTTTAATTGCATTTCTTTTTTAAAGAATTACCATTTTTTCTTCATGCCAGTAAGTGAAATCTTTCCCAGTGCTCTCAAGTCAATTCCACCTCATAGCCACCCTTTAGGAGAGAGCAGAGCTATCCCACAGGCTTTCCAACAACCTGAATCTGCACAGAAGCACACTGCCACATGTTAGTCTGCTGGGATGCGGGTGGGTTTGGATTGCCCATGTTTCAGTTATGAGCAGTGTGCTTTAACCACTGCACCACCGGAGATCTTTATGAAGCCAGAAAGATTAACCGCTAAAGGCACAAAACGCTTGGCTGTCCAGGAAGCAAATAACAGTTTGGTGACTGTATTACTGAGTTACTGGGACCAATATTCATTCCCAAATGGTGTTCCCCATTCCCTTAGCTCAATCTTCAATGACTGGGTGAACCTGTTTGAGATCAGGTAAAAGGGGGGCAGAGACTATTTCATGTGAAGAGCAAATTAAGGAGGCCCAAAGAGTGAAACAATGCTCTGAGGAATTAGTGAAAGCTTTTGCATGAAGAAGCAACTAGGAGGAAAATAGATGCATAAAAACTCGGCACAGCATTTTTAGAGCTTTGATAACATATAAAATATCTTCAACCCCTTTGCTGTTCTTGCAAATGCCTGCAATTCAAGAATTTTATTATTCTGGGGCTAACATATTTTAAACCTCAATAACTGAATGTTTCCTTTGGGATACCTCTGGGCAAACTATATATTGATTTTCTCAGAATGCACTGTATTTTTCATTAGTATGAAGGTTTGGTAGATATCTAGTCATTTGTTCACCAAATTTCCCTGAAAATTAAAATGGACCACTCCATTTGGGTTGTGGAGGCTTCAGAATATGGCTTTTTTTCTAGTAGCCATTGGTCATATAATTTTGGCATTCATATTCCCCAAGGTATGGGCTACCAAATCACTTGGTTCAACATGATCCTTTAAATACCATTCTCAATTTTCCATTTGATCTTGATGACATATAACCAAGGTCAAACTGTTTTCTGATTTATCTTTTTATGTTAGAAAATTACGTATTTCCCCACATAATACAAAGAAATCCTCTTTGATAATATTTTAATTTGAACTATCCCAGACTTTTAGTTATTTTTAAAAGGCAAATTCTATTGACTTTGTTCGATAGTCATAATTTCACTTACTGATTAGAAATTTAGTCCATGGCATTGTAATATGACTTTCATAGTTGAAAGTAGAATTACTCAATTAATTTTGTCTTCCTTGTTATTTCATCTTTGATGAACTACTTAATATTTCTTATCAAATATTTCTCCCACTGGTGGGTAATTGGCCACCCCTTTACAGGGGAGCTACGGGAAGGAAACAGACTAGTCAGAGTGCAGCCAGGCAGTGATGATGCATACAAGTTTCCTCTAGTTCCTGAGGTCTCCCTACCCCCCAACCATCATGATCCCAACTCTACCTTGCACATCCGGATGGACTGGAGAAGGTACACTAGTGGAGAGGAAGGCTGGAGATATGGGGAAATCAGTATGGAGGAGCCCCCTAGGGCCGGTGGTTAGATTGGAACTACTGGATGGGTGGAGAGAAGGTGGGGTAGCGAGACGGAACCAACTACAAGGATCTCCATATGACCTGTCTGGAGGACGGGCATGGGGAAGTGGGTTGAGGGAGGTTTCGGGCAGGGTAAAATATGACAGAATAATAATAATTTATAAAGTATTGAGGGTTGATGGGGGAGGGAGAGCAGGGGAAGAGGAGAGGGGTTGGAGGGACTGACACCAGGTGCTGGGGGAAAGGGTGGATGTTTGGAGAATGATGATGGCAGCGGATGTGCAAGTGTTCTTGTCACAGTATGTTTACTTATGTATTGGAAAAATGATGTATGAGCCACTAATAAAATGATTTTTAATTAAAAAAATATTTCTCAAGCTTACACTAGCTACCCATCTGGGTATGTATGGAAGAGGTCATTATCACAGGTGGGGTTCTCTAGAGAAGCAAAACCACAACAGTTATGTATTTCAAGAGAAATTTCTGCCAAGAAAATATCTCATGAAGCAGACAAGTCCTAGCCCAGGCTAGTTCCAAATCTGATGTTGGCTGGAGGCTGCTTTTTGACTCAGGCACTTGTCAGGGCTGTTCATCTGCAGGAAGACCAGAGATCATTGGTTCCAGAGGAAGACGAGTCCAAGGTGAGTAGGTCAGATAACAAGTCCCCAGTGACTCTCAGGATTAGCTGGCATGAGTCAGACTGTGGCTCAATTCTAAAGAACTGGAGGTTAATGAGCCAGATGCAATATCTAGATTCAGGAGAAAGCAAGCAAGGTTTTCCACAGTGCCCACTTCTGTAAGAAGTAGGTCATCCCCCAAGGACCGTTTCAATCAACTACACCAGGGCTGTAACCTGGGTAAGGGTGTTGTATTCCACTCATCTTCACACAACTGATTGTCTGCTCCTAGAAGACCCAGGATGGAGTTGGTTAGGTTACATTATAAGATATTTCAAGGTCTTCGCTGCCAAACCAGTGAGAATCCTGGCCCAGTCAAGTTGACACAAAACTCTTCACAGTCATGTAATAAACCCTTCTGATTTCTAGATATCCAATACAGTTTTGATTCTATCAATCATCTACAAAGATTTGGGGTATGTGTAAGTGGTTGGGGAGCCCTTGTAGGTCGTAGGTTACAAGTTGGAACGCTAACCTCAAATTTAGTAGTTCAAAAATAATCAGATGCTCTGCTGGTGAGAGATGGGGTTTTCTATTCACATTAAGAGTCACCGGCTCAGAAACCCACAAGAGTGGTTCTAGCCTGTCTTATGGGTCACTATGAGTCAGAATAAATCTGTAGTGCATTTGTAGTTTTTTGAGTAGTAGTTGGTACTTCTGTGGGACACACATTTAAAGCATACAGTTTCCCATTGGATGATCCAATGGAAGCCCTGTATCCACATATTGAAATGCATGTGCTGTTATTACTAGATATTCATGACAAACATCTAAAATTGATACAGCGTAGTATACCTACTCCTCCTCATTTATTCACACACTCCTTACCTGACATTTCACGTTCACACTAGTAAAAATATCTGACTGATTGTATATGAATAATGTTTTTCTAGCAGGAAGAAATACCGAGATCAGAGGCAAAAATAATTCTGGCTGATGGTTGAGGTTACCTATCAACTTGACTGAGTTATGGTTCTCGGTGGTTTGGCCATTATGTAATGATGATCTTTGGAATAAGTATAGTGATAAGTGAAGAGTAGATGGATGCATGAAGCTTTACAGATGAAGAAATTGATGAAATTGCATGCATGTTGTTGTACTTTTGTCAATTCAATGGGTTAAAAGTAACTGCTGAAAAGACAAACCAATCTGTCATGAAAGAAGTACAGCTAGAGTACTCCTTAGAGGCAAGGATGGTGGGATTTATGTAATTTGGGCATGTTTTCAGGGGAGAACTGTCCCTGGAGAAGGACAGCATGTTTAATAAAGTAGAGGGGCAGTGAAGGAGAGTGTGGCAGTCATGTGCTTATGCTAATTTTATAATTGAAATGTAGGGGTGGAGTCTAGCCTGTTAATCTGGAGATAGCCATTGAGTAGCCGATGAGGCCTCTATGTGGGCATGGCTTTCACCTAGACTCCTGGGAAATCTCACGATATTTCCCTCCTGAAGATGCGAAGCTATCTTCCCCAGTTGTTGGGAGTTAGTTTCAGAGATGATTAACCACAGGCAACAGAGAATGGTGACGTCTGGGAGGCTAGAATAGCCGGTGGAGAGACCACACGGCTTTGCCCTGATGGAGCTGGACCTCTGAGGCTGGGGCAGCCACATGGAGGTCTCTGCCAGTGATGAGTTGCTTCTGCCACCACGGGATGCTGTTGATGGACCCTGAGCCCTGGAAGCGAGGAGCCATGGGGAGACCCCTGTCGGTGCCGGGGCTCTGTACCCACTGACCTGTGACTTCATGAGTCAGAAGGAGATTTTATGGACTGATTTCAGGCATTTGGGTTAATATTGGACTTGTGACTTTGAGCTGGACTGGGCTGAGATGTTTTCTCAATGTCCTGTTCCTCTTGAATATAAACCCATTCCTTATATCCATATGCGTGTCCTTGAATTTGTTCCTCTAGTCCACCCAGAATAACTCAGAGAGGAGGCTTCAAGGAGATGTAGTGACACTGTAGCTGCTACAATGGGCTCAAGAATAGGAACAGTTGTGAGGATGGCTTAGGCCTGGGCAGTGCTTTCTTCCATTGTGTATAGGTTCACTTTGGGTTGGAGCTGATTTAATGGCACCTAACAACATCAACAACAACAACAGCAACAATGGAGTTCAAGTGTATCTTTGGCAGGAATGATTCAAGGACTCAAGGAAAGGTTCAATACAGACCTACACTTGCTCCCTCATATATATTGTATGCATTCTGAAACTTTTAGAATATATTCTATTATAAAAACACACTTCTAGACTTGGAAGATTCTAGGTGAGTCTCGCAGGAAAGGTCTCGGCTTATGTAGAGTTTGCATTCAATTTACAGTGAGAGAGTAAGTACAAATGTAAATAAAGCAATGAGCAAAATGGTTTCAATAAGAGTTCAAAAAGAAGCCCCATCAACAGAGTAGAACCTCTCCTGTGAGTTTCTGAAACTCGATGTATCTATGGGTGCAGGACCTCATCTTTCTATCTAGGAGCAACTACTGAGCTTGAATTGCTGATTTTGTAGTTAGCAGGCCAACATGTAACCCAGTAGACCGGCACGGCTCCAAGAATATGAATAAAACTCTAAACTCAGTCACTCCGTTCACCGACTCATAGAAACGCTATCGGGCAGCGTAGAACTGCCCCTGTGGGTTTCCAAGACTATATGGGAGCAGAATGTCACATGTTTCTCCCAGAGTAATGGATAAAGGCTTTGAAAATAATGGCACAAAGTGATGCCAGGCAAGGGGCGGTTAGGCTGAAAATAATGAGAACCACTTTAAATTGGTTGATAAGTAAGTTTTCTCTTAGGAAGAAACATCTGTGTTGAGGGCAGAATATGAAGCAGCCTCTCTTGGGGCGGTTGAGGGGCAGGGAAAAAGCAAGTGCGATGACCGAAGGTGGTGCTGTGCAAGGTCTGGAAGAAGAACTCAACCTGAGAATAGAGTGTCAGACAGAAGCAATCTCACTTGCTGGAGATAAAGGCCTTTATCTGGATTTAACTAAACTTGTAATTGGGCTATCGAATTGTAACTTTAAGATTCAGAATTTAAAATGTCAAGGTCCATGTTCTTTATAATGGAATACTATAAGATTTTGGATCAAATATCCTTTTAAAATAGTCCACATGGGAACAGGATATAAAGTTTAAAGTTGCAGAAAAAACCCCATCTAGTAGAATATTGAACATTCCCTTTACAACAATTTCTCAGCAAGGTGGAGGCGGAGGTATGGATAAGGAGATGCCTGTCAGGTAAAATGCAGGAGAAAACCTATCAGTCAGGTGAAAACACTAACCCATCCCCTGCCATAGCATTTATTCAGACTCACAACAAATCTACAGGACTCGGGTCGATCTGCCCCATGGAGTCCCCAAAGCTGTAAATCTTTTCCGAAGTTGATTGTACAGACGTTTAGCTTTTCACATTGTTCTTCTCCAGAGCGGCTGGTGGCGGCAAAAGGCTGACCTTTCAGTTCGTGCCTGAGCCCTCGAACCATCAGGGTTCATCAGGTAAATGAAACCAACCTTAAAATTTATCTTCCTGTCTGAAACGGCACTTAATAACGTCTTCAATTTCAATAGGACTTTCTTGTTCAATGTCCACTGTATTTGATTATAGTGATGTTTACATTTAAGCAAAGTAAGTTATAAGGACATTTGGAGCTTAGAAGCCACGGTTTATTCACTTATTAATTCATAAACAATAACTGAAGTGACTCTAATTTATATATATATAAAAATATATAAATATATATAAAACATGTATAAAGTATGCAACTTATGTTAGAAGTGACTAGATCAACAAGATAAGAGAATAGGAAGTAAGTGTAAAAATTTTACTCCACCACTTCAAACAATTCCCACAATTTGTATTAATTGCAATTGTATATATCTTATTATTTAAATGTGGCGGCAATGATTCCACCCTAAATTCTCATCTGAATTTATTAAACTAATTTGATTTAAGAGAGATGTGGGCTGGCAAATTACCAGAGCAAATACGTTTCCTCTTGTTTATAAAAACCAAACGAACACAGACATCACAAAGAAATACATGCACATGATTAAGAAAGAAAACAATAGAAGTATTTATGGAATACAGGGTCAAAATGATGATGTGCTCTCCATCCCCCCGTCATTCCCACCCTTTCCTGAGAGATAGATAAAAATGTAGTGATTGCCTTGCAGATGTTGAGCAGCCAGTCGAGGCCATCCTGCTGGGTGACGTGGAGGGGCAGTGAAGAGAGGAAGGCTCTCATCAAGGTGGTCTGAGCCAGTGGCTGCACTAATAGGTTGAAGCATAGCAACTGTAGGGGGGTGCAGGAGCAGGTGACTTTTCGTTCTGTTGTGTGTAGAGTCGTTATGAGTCAGTGTGTGACAGCAGCAGCAACCGCACTCTCTCCTGCACACAGGGCTTGTTTGACTTTCTGGTTATGTGAATGAATCAAGCTCTCTATGCATGACTTCTTTAGCAGCCTATTGTGGACCTATTTTCAAGTTAATGCACATAGGTTTGCACAATTTTCTAGGAGCAGCATGGTATGCTAAAGAATCTACATACTATCATTTGACAAGATTTTTTTCTACTTAAGATTATTTGTATTAAAGTACATCATGTCCAGAGAAGAATAGGAAATAAAAGAATCAAAATAATTTAACTGTAGCCCAAATACATAGATGATAATGTATTTCACAAGCTTTCCATTGATCAGAATACAGGCTATTTCTTATTTTTCAGTGTTACAAAGCATCAGTGGATAATATTCTTATTCACTTAACATTGTCCACATATGCAAACTAATTATAAAGAATTTATACCCAGAAGTATGATGGCTGGAACAAAGAGCATGTGTATTTGAATATATAGAGAAGACATGAAAAGTTGTCCTCCAAAGTGATTGTGATTATAAGCTTATCAACAATAAATGTATGTTAAGTAGGGAAATTAGATTCTCTAGCAAGACGGTGCTGGAAAAAATTGAGTATTTGCAGAAGACTCCAATAGGACTCTGGGGCACTGAATGATTTAACATGGCTCTTCTAGTCCCACTTTCTATAACTTCCATCAAATGATCTTTTTCTACATTTAGGTAATCAGGTGGGGGAAGATGCTGATAGGGTTCACCGGTGAGTAATTGTTAACAGCATTCATTGTGATTTCCATGCTATGGGCTCATAAATGAACAGTGTGTAGCAGGAGGAGGGATTTTGATGACAGCAAGAGTTAGAAGCGGAGTGTGCCCTCTGGATCCTGAGGTCCCTGCACAGTGAACTTCCTCGATCCAGAAGACAAAGGTGACATCAGAGGCGTGGTCAAGAAGCAGCAGCAGCAACAACAGAACCTGAGTCGAGAGACAGAGTGGTGGACTTCCCAGTCCATAGAGCAAGTCAAACTGAATGGTTTGGGGTAGGCAATTGACTTGTGTTGTGGTTTGTCCTTGGGTACTCAGTTGGGGAAACTGAATTTACTGACCCATACAGCTGGAGAACAGTGAGCTTTACTCAATTACTATGGCACTTCTAACGTTAATCCCTTATGTGAGCTATAATAATAATTCCGGATTTCATACATCTTTGCCTGTGGTCTCACTTTGGAGGCCTAGTGAACAGGAATGGGATGCAATTGCGCTCTGACTTTAGTGGAAAGTATTCACTGAAACTCACTCTGTTGAATGTTTATTTTAGTTACTCTTACTTAGAACGGATATAAGAGATTATTACATCTTACAGAGATGAGAAAGAAACCTGTTTCTGAGTGACCAGGGGGAAAAACCTGGCTGATTAATATTAGTAGAAAACTGGAAACATCTTGCCAGAGGTCCCAGGTCATATATGCATAAGTAAGATACTGGGCCAGGGGTGGAGACTACATTATTACAGTTGGATAAAATTTGATTGCACCATGTAACTCCCACCAAATGCCTTTCTCTGCATGGGTCTGGTAAGAAGATGGGGGAAGATACTGACAGGATTCACCTGTGAGTAGCTGTGAACAGGATTCCCTGCAACGCCATCCTGGTGCTCATAGAATAAGTTCCCTGGAGAGCAGGGTGTGTGAGCTCATAACTGGCAAGAAGCAAGAGAGGGGTGCATTCTTGGATCCAGCACCTGACTTAGCCTTACTAACCTTTGGACTTTGAACTCAACTGCACCCAACCCTGGATAAGACAGTGCCTTGAGCTTGTGTGAGTTCTGTGGGACATTACAACAATTTGCAGACTCCAGAGACATGAAGGAATCCACTCAAGGGAGGAGTGAGGGAAAGGCAGAGAAGAGGATCACCTTGTAAGAGTTGAACTTTGATGACTTTTTCAATTTCCCACTTCCTGGGACTAGTTTGGTATTAATTCTGACAAAAGAAATCATTACCACACTGAGGGGCTTACAGGAGTGGGGTTGCTCTGGGTACTTAACTCAGAGTGTTGGGTTCACTGACCCATGGGGTAGGCTTACAGTGCAGTGGCATTTCCTTTGGACATTTATTAACAGGCTTGCAAGAACTTTGTAACATGTCTTGACTGAACAACTACTTCTTGAGCATTTCTCACCTGGATCGTAGCCTGGTAACTTCATTGCTAAAGTCTCTTTTTTCTTACTAAATTCTTTATTTATGAATATTTTCTGTGAGTTCAGTGTGGCCATTGCAGTGAACCAGCAAATTCAGTAGCTGGGAAAGAAGACAATTTGCTGTGTGATCGGACAAGGATGCATATTTTCCAGCACATACAAAATATGAACTCAAGATGGATCAAAGATGCACCTAAATGTCAAACCTAGAAGTGATCAAGATCATCAATCAAAAACAGGGGAAAACTCAGGGGCGCTAGTACATGGCATCAATACAACTATCATACATGAAAAATACACACATAACAGAAATTATGAAACTTAGGTATCTGGGAGTTCCTAAAAATTAGACACTTATTTATCTTAACTTTATTGAGCTATAATGAAGGTATACTTTCAGCAGTTCAACCATATCGAGAAGGGTTGCACAATCATCATGATCAACTTTGGAACATTGTCTTCCTTCTGTACCCATTGATGTTGACTCCTACTTCCCTCACCCTCCCCTCCTTTCTCCTCAGGCTATCATTAATCCAAGCGTGGGTTTGTAAATCCATCCATCCAAGTTTCCCCATACAGGTCAGCATGCAAAATAATAACAAACAAAAATTAGACCCTTCTGGTCTGCATCAAAAGATCTCACTAAGAGAGTAATAAGAGAACTGGGAAAGAGACTGGGGCAACACCTCTAAAATGTATGGGACGCTGGGGCACCTCACCCCCCAAAAGACAAATAATCCAATTGAAAAATGGTCATCATATAACTCAACAAGGAAGACATTCGTGTGGCCAAGAAACACACAAAGAAGTGCTTGTGCTCAATCATTGCAAATCCCGATATGAAAATCAAAGCAACTGTGAAATATCACTTCATCCCAGCATTAATAGCAAATTTTTTTTCTTAGGTAACAAAACAGAAAACAACAAATGCTGGTGAACAAGGAGAAATTGAAATCTTCATACACTCCTGATGGGATGAGAAAATGGTACAACCACTGCTGTAGAAAGTGGTATGGGGCTTCCTCCAAAAGTTTGGACTAGAAATACCTTGTGGCTCAGTAAGCCCTTTATTTGGTATCTTTCCTAGATTCCTTTCCTAGAGTCACCGCACTAATAGGTCAATGCACTATTTACTTATAGGCTCATTGCAACATTATTCTCCACAGTCAAAAAATGGAAACAACCTAAAATACCCATTAACAGAAGAATGACTAAGTAAACTTATACTTTTGCATAGTAAGCAACATCAAAGAAAATTATGAATCTGTAAAATACCACATAACATAGGTAAACTTGGAGGATATTATGCTGAGCCCAAAATTTTATGTCAATAACAAAAGGGCAAATATTGTGTGTGTTTCCCTAATATAAGAATTCAAGAAAAGGTTTCCATACTAAAAGAAACATTTTTTGATGGTGATCAAAAGAGAAAGGGGAAGTTGTGTGCTAGATGTGAACAAGTGTTAACTTGGGTGAAGGGGCACGGAATATCCAGTAAGAGGGAGATACTGAAGAGAGAACGAAGTATACTCATGAAAAAAATATTGATTTGACAAGGGATATTTACATGTGTCTACTTACCTTTGCTGCAAATACATCCATCAATGTGATGGAGAGTACAAGGGGCAAAGCTACGAAAACTTAGAGCAAAACACCTTTAGGGAATGAATTGCTGGGTCTAGGAGCTCAAGACCATCGCCTTCAGGAACAGCAAATTCAAATCGCATAGCATAGTTCACACAGACAAAACTCAATATCCCACTGGGGTGAATAGCCACTGGGGTCTTAAAAGCTGAAGAGCAGCTATCTAAGGTACAACTACTGATCTCTCCTCTTCAAAAAGAAGGAAGAGTATGGAATATCAAGAGACATATGGAAATAATTAGTCCAGTGAACTAATGGACCAAACAAATATCAGTCTCCATAACCTTGAAACTGGAAGAACTAGGTGATGCACAGCGACCTCTACCCATTGCTTTGAAAAGGGTCATGTTAGAAGATCCTGGACAAAGTGTGAGAGCAAATGGAACAAAAGTCCCACTCATAAGAGAGCAGGTTTACTGACTCGGTGGAGAATGGTGGGACCCATAAGACTCAGTCTCTTCAGGTCGAAAATGGAACTCACCTTTGTTTTAAAACAGTTAACTATTTAAGATAAAAGGGGCAGCATTTCCCCTAGGACAATGCTCGGAGGGTTAGGAACAAAGAAAGAGAAACAGGAAACAATGGGAGGAAGGGGAGCAGATGATATACACTGCGGGTAGGGCAATGGATGAGTTGGACATGCAATTGCTGATCTGTGATTTGTCTTCAACTCATTCAAAATAAAGTAAAAAGACGAAACATTATGTGTATGTGAAATTCCTTACTGAAACAAAGTGCACTTACCTAATGAGGATTGAAATGAAAAATAATAGCATCGGGAGGTAAAGAAAATGTTTTAAAATTGATTGTGAGAATGATTGCATAACTCTTCTTGTTACACTATTGAATTATGTAATAGGTGTATTAAATACCAATAAAACATTTATGTTTTTAAAGTAAAAGCCCATTTCCATCAATTGGATTCTAATGCATACCAACCATAAATAGGGTGTCTAAGACTGTAAATTAGGAGTCCTCAAACTTTTTAAACAGGGGGCCAATTGACTGTCCCTCAGACCATTGGAGGACCGGATTATAGTTAAACAAAACCCCAAAAAACTATGAACAAATTCACTGTGGGCCTGGGATGAGTTGGCTGCTAAGTAGGACAACAATGGTAGCAAAACGTCCAGCTGGCCAGATAAATGTCCTTGGTGGGCAGCATGTGGTCTGTGGACTGTAGTTTGAGGACCCCTGCTTATGAGAGTGGACAACCTCAGTATTCTCTCAAGAAAAAGGAGGTGGATTTGAACTGCTGACTTCATAGCTAAAAAACCAATGTTTAGCTAAGGAGGCACCAGGCTTCCTTCCCATAAAGATTACATCCTAGTCCCTGTGGGCCACTATGAGGATCAATTTAGTGGGACACAACAACAACCAAACAGACATAAATGTAATGATTTGATTTGATTGACCATTTCAAAGGGTGAGGATCTCCCTCTTGGATGGCCTGTGTGTACATTACAGTCTGGGCCCAGGCTTATTCATTAACACTGGCTCTCTCTTGTCTGAAATCTGCGAAGATTTTTCTGGGTTGGAAAGAGATTTCACTTTTTTTTTTTTTAAAAAAAGGATACATTTCTTTATTATTGACCATGCATTCATGTGATATGTTAATGCAATTTTCGTAAAATATAGATTTATTGGGTGCTCTTACAACATTCAATACATCATTCCTATTAAGCATACTTGTACACATGTTGCCACATTCATCTACATTTTCTGCTTGAACCTCTCCAGCATAAACTCCTCTTTTCTCTAGTTCTTTATTTTTTTAAATACCAACTCCCCACTTTCCCCTTCCCCTTCCTCCTCCCCCATGAACTTCTAATAATTTACAAATTGTTATTACCTCTTCATATTGTACACTGTCCAATGGGTCACTTCACTCACCCACCCTCTATTGTCCGCACCCCAGAGAGGAGGTCACATGTAGATCCCAGAAAATTGTTCCCTCTTTCTGCTTCACCCTCCCTCCACCTTCCCAGTGTCACTGCTCTCCACTAGTCTCAAGGGGTTATCTATCCTAAATTCCCACATTTCCAAATCCAATGTACATCCCCTGGTCTGTGTGGTAGAATTAGGATAATGATAGTCGGTGAGAGGAAACATTTGAGAACCAGAGGAAAGTTGCACATTTCATTGCTACTGCACTGACTCATCTCCTTGATGCAACCTCTCTGCAACCTTTCTTCACTTATTGATGGGCTTTGGGTCCTCATTCTGAACTTCCCCTCGTTTATAATGATATAATTTTTAGGTCTTTGATGCTTGATACCAGATCCCTTTGACACTTTGTAGTCACACAAGCTGTTGTGCTTCTTCCATGTGGGCTTGCTTCTTAGCTAGATGGCCACTTATGTACCTTCAAGTCTTTAAGACCCCAGACACACATCTTTTGATAGCCGGGCACCATCAGCTTTCTTCACCACATTTGCTTATGCACACATTTGTTTTCTGTGATCATGTCAGGGAGCTGCACATCATGGAATGCCAATTTAATAGAACAAAATGTTCTTGTACTGAGGAACTACCTGATGGAAGTCCAATGTCTATCCGCTGTCCTAATTCTAAGCCTATAAATATATGCATATTGATCTATTCCCCATTGTCATATGAATATATGCACCTATGTATATGCCTGTATTTAACCTCTATAAATGTCCCTTACTCCCCAGTTCTTTTTTCTATTTTCCTATACCTCCTCCCATCCCACCATCATGCTCAACCTCCATTTGGGTTTCAATATTTTCTCTCTTAATCAATCCCTATCAGACCTTCCAAACTCACCCCACCACCGATCATGAACCACATGGTACTTCCCCCATCCCTGGATCAGCCAACAGCCCACACCCCCCTCCTACATCCACCCTGGTACCATCAGTCCTGTTGTTCCCACCTCCAGACTGCCAATCCAGCCTACCTCATCCAGATAGACCTATCGAGAAAATAACATGCTCAAAAAAACGGCATCCCATAATGAAGCAACCAAGGGAAAGAAAATGGAGATTTTGTTTTTAATGTCCTCCCCAACAATACATCAACAATATGAAAATGATGGCCATTACTTTGGAGGTATTTATGGAATAGCAGTGTTATAGATTTTATGACCCTCGCTTGCCATCTTCCCCGCCACCCCCATACGTATTGGAATCCTACCCTGTAAATCTGAAGTATTTACATTTGGAAATAGAGGGTTTTATTTTATGTTAAGGAAGCCTTATCAATGCAGGGTATGTTCTACGTCTAATCACTTGGAGGATACAGAAAGCAAAAGACAGGAACAAGCAAGTTGAAAAGGTCCTTATGGCAACCCCCTAAGTGGAATTGAGGACTGCTGGCCACCAGAAGTCGAAATAGACCAAGACTGTCCTCCCATTAGAGCCACAGTGTGAATTTGAACTTCCAGCCTCCTCAACTAGGAGAAAATAAATGTCTTTTCTTAAAAAAAAAAAAAAAACAGCATCTGGAAATAAAAGTATATTTTTTAGAAGAATTCAGTTTAAGTTCAAAAATTATTTCACCCACAATGAATCAGTATTATCAACTTCGTTATCTATCAGCTTGCTCAAATGTTCAAATTTTAAAAAAGATCAGAATATTTATGCCCAAAGTAAATAAGCTTTAATCTGGGTTTCCTCTGGTTCACATTTGCATGCTCTGCTTGTGTCTATTGTTAGAATACCACTGTCTTCTTCTGTGGTAGAAGTCTACCTAATATAAGAAGTATCAACCAGGCTTCCTTTCTTAAACTATTATAACTGGAATAATTCCAACTTTTTTTACCTCAAAGAACTCAGTGAAAAATGTTTTCTTATTAGTCTTACTTTCTTTTTCAGAAATTCCAGATTCTATTTCATTTTCCTAATCACTTAGAAATGTAAAATACATTTGAAGTTACAAGCCTATATTTCAAACTCAGCAAATTAGGATAAAATATTTCAGCTGAATTCTAAAAAGAAATTTAGCTTACTTCAGAAAGGCTTTAAGATGAAATATACATCATTATTTTGCCATGTTATGCAAATGCATAAAATAAAAATAATTAAACTGTAAGTCAAGTTTTATTTATGGATTCCAGAAGTTTCTAAAATTGAGTGAGCCAAATAATCAAGAATGTAACTGAAGACTTATCTTGAAATATTTTCAGAGAAAATAGAGGCAAATTTATGAAATTAAGTCAACAAATGTATATTGTTATCTGTTGTGTGCATAGCACTATTTAGGTATTATAGAATTAACAATAAATGAGATATGTCCCCTAAACTTGCAGACCTCACAATTTCATGTCTTTTCTAGGGTCAAAGGTGCTTTACATTCTGTCCAATTTCCTAGGGCCTGAAGTTCTAAACATGATTGAATATTTGATGACAGTAGATCATGTCATCTGCCTAATTCTCACTTTTTACTATAAGCCGTTCATTGAGATAATTAGAATAGGGAAACTATTCTGTCAAGGGCAGAATGTGATAGTCACTGAGCAACTATTTTGCCCTTAGGAGCTTCAATATCTGATCCCGCAACGCTTGTTCACTGTTGAAAAAACGAACACAAACAAAAGCCACTGGAATGGAGTTGATGTTCATTTCCATCAACACAAATGATAAGTCTTTGTGAAATTTGGCATATATTATTTCCAAACTGTCATGGCTAAAACAGATATATCTATCCTCACTTTAGGGAAATTATTTGGATTTATTTTCCACAACAAAAATCACAAAATGAGTACATGCTCCTATTTGGCATCTGGAGAAAATCTGGAGTTCTCAAGCTACTGCAGTTGTAAGTAGAATCTGTCATCTTATGGTCAGAGAATAAGCTTTATAAATTACATATGCTTCATAAGTCTCAACTTTGAGTGAGTACTACCATTACTTGAAGAAAGTATATTAAATGAATAAGGTGAAACAAAACCAAAAGTAATCTGCTCACACTTTCTCTTGAAATAGTCTCTCAGTAATGAGTGTTATACTCCATAAAATATACAAATGCAACATACAGGCATGCATGTTGCCCCAAATCATATGATTTTTAATCCAGCACTGTGCCCTCCAATATTAATAAAACAATACAAAACTTAGATTGCTGATTTAGAAATTATTTGAGGACTAAATATTGCTCAATCACAATATGAGTGGATAATTTCAAATCATGTCTGTGATTTAATTTCAATGTTCTAAAATTAAAGCTAATAAAAATGACCTTTTCTTTAGCACAATGGTTTACTTTCTCTTTGTGTGAAAACCAAGACTGTGACCTTCATGCGAGAGGAACAGAAACAGGAATCAGGAGGAAATGTGATGAATATTGGCTCATTGAGGGTATTGCAGCAGAGTGGTTGAAACAAAATGTGTATAATTTTTTTGATGTAAAACTGGTCATCAGCTTGTCAAATTTCACCTAATTCACAGTAAAAAGTCTTAAAAAATGGCCTAGTTGCACCATGAGTTTATTGCTACATAATCATAGAAACATTTATTGAAGAAAAAGAGTGAAATTTACAATTATTGTTTCTCTTCATTCATTCCATCTAGGCCTATAAGCTTCTAGAGATGGTGTTACCAAAAATCCAGGGTGCAGTGTAGCAGTGATGAACTATATAACCTTCCTCTAAATCTTCTGATATTTCTTCTTCTTACTATGATGATTTTTATTTGCTTTACCTCATTAATCATTTTAGATTTACATGTGTTTATTTGTACATTTAAGATTTCTCAGTACATGAAAGTAAAAATAAATAACTCTTCAGAAGTAGTAACAAGAATAATGGTTCCTGGCGACTCGGGAAAAGAGGGAGAGGGAAAATGGGTGGAGAGGGAGTTTGAGAGCATTGATGACTTGTATAACCACACTTGATGGGATCTAACAACAGAATTGTATGTGGATGAAAATAATGGTTTGTGTAAGATATGGCAAAAAAAAACCCACCTCAGACTCTTATACAGGTAAAAAAAATAATAAGGGATTCTGGGGTGGGTGTAGTGGGGGACAAAGGGGAGCTGATATGAAGACGTTCAAGAAGAAAGAATATGTAGGGAAATTGATTGTGGAAGCAATTATACAATACTGCTTGATGTGCTTGAACTATGGATTTTTATGTTGTCTGCAAAAGCTCCCAATAAAGTGCTTAAAATAAAAAAAAATAAAGATGGTATTGCCATCTTTCTAACTCTACTCTGAAGAATCTTCCTCTCTTTAGCTACATTTTGTCCAGCAGCAGTTTGGGCATTCTCAAGGTTCTAAAATTGTGTTCCTCTTAAGTATTCTTTGAGTTTGGGGAGCAAATAGAATCCTAAAGGGGTGTTATCTTGGTGTAGGTTGGGTGGGGTCGGGTTTCCAAATAAAATTCTCTCTGGGCAGCCTTTACACCTGTTTTTGAAAAAGGAGCAGGTGCATTGTTGTGATGGAAAAACTATCCTTGGTACAACTGGCCAGGCCATTTCTCACCCAGCACAGCATTTAAGTTTCTGAAAACTTCTTCATAATAAGTCCTCAGGATTGTCCTGTATCCTTAAGAAAATATGTTAAAGTTACACCTTGTGAGTCATCTCCCAAATAGTCACTCTAATATTTTCCCCCACCATAATCTTTTGAGTTGACCTTGTTGCTTTGAATGGAATGGTCCCAACAGATCCCCACAGAAGTCAATATTTTGATAAAATCTTTTTTTGAAGGCTCACTAATGATCCTAAGATAAGGGCATCACTGAGAGAATTTATCAGTAGCTATCAGCTGATCACAGAGACAAGCTTTTGGCTTAAAATAAATATGGGCATGTGTGAGTCGGAATTAACTTGATGGCAGTGAGTTTGGTATGTATAAATTGGAACCTTCATAGCAATAGTTTTTTTCCTTACCCTCTCACTTATTTTCCATCTGTAAAATGCCTTTTTAAAATTTTCTGTAAGCTTAAAGGAACCTCAAGATATTTGATTGTTTCCTTTCAGAACACTGACTTAACAGCCTGGTTGATGGTTGCATGTCCTATGTAAAGCAATACTTTTATTTACAGAATATTTTTCTTCACAACTAATTCTCTAGTATTGTACATGACAATTGCTTGGGGAAGTCTGTTAAGCATTCAAATATCCGTGTCCTTCTCTGTGAGTTTGAGTGAGTACAACAGGAATGGAGTTGAGGAATCCATGTTCTTTTTCCACCTATTCCTTGTGACTTCGAGGTCAGTCATCTTTAGAAGGTGGTTTAAGCCTGCCATCCTGAGCACCCTGCTCCAAATATCTAAAATGAATTTAGTGAAATGTTTAGAGTAAAATCTAAATGCTTCCTTTCTGTCTGCTGTCTTTCCATTACTTTTCTCTACACTACTCCAAATTTTATACACCTGTTCCCCCACCAACTGGTTTACTGTAAAATCTAAAGCTAGGAGTGCCGGTAAAAATAAAAACAAAACAAAAAACTAAAGCTAGCAGTGCATTTACTTTCTGCCCCACAGCCTGTGCATTATGCATGCATTCTTTTACTTCCTTCATCAGATGCTTTCCTAGTAAACCTTGTGCAAACTTAACAGGGAGTCTTTAAGGGCTGGATTTTGCAGTTTGTGTTTGTTCCCTGGATACCTTCCTTCTCAATTCCTCTATCTTCCCTAGAATATGATGAGAAATTACCAATGCTATGGGAACCCGTTGGCAAGTCTGCCTTGGAAGGAGTGGAGGCTCTTCAGAAGTCTTTTTAGAGTGGAGAAAGGTGAGATTTCATCTCGTGTCCCGTGGACTTGGGATCAGGACGGATTGTTTGGTGAAAGGCAGAGTCGGTACAAAAGAGGAAGATCCGGAAGGAGCTGGACTGGCAGTGGCTGCCACGCTGGGCTCAAGCACAAGCAGGGTTGGGTGGAAGGAACGGGGCCAGGCAGCGTGCGTTCAGCGGTACATGAAGCGCTGGAGATGCAGTCAACTTCCTGTGAGCTAAGAGCATGGGGAAGTCTGTTCACCAAGAGCCAGTTCTGAAAGCAAGTGTGATTTTTTGAGGGCAAGGCTGTTATCGCTAGTATCAGGGTTGGTGGACATGTCTGTCTTGATACTTCTCTTCTTTGTTTGGAGAGTTGGAATGGTCTCTTCTTTCTTTTCCCCAAGAATAACTTTGAAAAATAAATATTATTCATTTCTCTTCCCACGAAGACTGATTCAGGGATACCAAGAAGTACCGTGCCCTACTCTCGGCACCGCCCTGTGAGCAAATTGAGCTCAAACTCCGTCCTCATGAAGCTTTTCACCTCTCTAGTGGTCGGAAATAACCAGGAGCTTCATGAATTGATGGAAACTTCCTCAGGTGAAGTTGAAATTTTAAGGGAACATGATCTGTGGTGGAACTCAGTCTGTTGTCCTAGTTCGATGGAAGTGAGCCCCAATTTTCTGTTGAGTTTGTGGAGCCAGTTGTTAAAATGGCACTGGCAATAGGGGCTCTCTCCAAAGTGGGTGACTGACCAGGTGCCCAAATGTGGAAATCACAAATTTATGTTCCTTGCTCTTTTTGAACATTCATTTACACAGCAGGGCATTCTATTCTCTTGCAGTAATGTTCCTTCGTCCATATAGGTATAAAAAATTAGAATTTTTTCTTGCAATGTCTATTATTTTCATAAAACTTGTCACCTTTTTGATGAGATGTTATACTTTTATTCCTTTGTGCTTGTTACATCAGTAAGCAAACATATGGCGTAAGAAAAAGTTCCCCCACACAAAGGGCGACATGCTGTCCTTCTTTTCAGCCTTGTGTTACGCCTCTAAATTTGATGAAATATTATGGGTAAATCACACCATTTCTGTAAGTGTTCAAAGAGCTAAAAGTATTGTGAACATTTTCTGTAAGTTCAGTAAAAGCAGAACCGAATTTTTCAATATGTTCAGAAAAGGGAAGCCAGCAAACAGTTTTAACTGTATCAAACAGTATGACTTGTCTAAACGGCCTAGCTCTAGCGGCATGGGACCCTGCTCCTACAGTGAAGCTGTGGTAAAGGATAAATCACTCGGCTGAAGACGTGCAGAAAAAGTGAAGACCATGGCCAGTGAGGGCACCAATCAAGAAGCACTATGGAAACATCTGAACAGTTTTATTCCTTCTTTTTTCCAGGTATTATTTAATATTTTTCATTACTATTTTAAAATGCTCTTATAACCTTATCGAGTTTATGTACCTTTATTGTTCCTATTTAAGTATTAACTTAGATTAATTAATTTAATTAAGTAATTAATTAACTTATACTTAAATGGCCATTAGGACAGCAAATCAGTTGTTAAATGGGTTGAACCCTACCATTGTATATAATGGTACATAATTGCTAAAGATATTTAGAACTGAAAGGGTCTTTACAACTGATTTATTTTAAGATGGAAACATTGAGATTAAGGAGGGTAAAACAATTTTTTAAAGTCATGGAACTAGTTAGTGCAAGGAGCACACTTGGAATTCAGCTCTAATAAGATGGTAGACATTTAGAGGTAGACTTCTTCAAGCCATCTAATCTCTGCCAACTCATAGTGATCCTTTAGGGAAGGACAGAACCATCACTGAGCTTCTGAGACTGTAACGACCGACAAGACTAGAAAGCGCCATCTTTCAGCAGAGGAGGCGACTGGTGCTTTTGAATGGCTGACCTTGTAGTTGGCCGTCCAATGCGTAACCACGCTAATGTGAAGGGAGTTGGGGGCAAATTGGGGATATTCTCAGGTTTTATCCATCAAGGGTTCTGAGTCCTGCGATTATATTTGCTTTTTAAAAAACCCTCTTCTAGCACAGAGTCAACCTGCTTGGGCTAAGGATGTCTATCTGAGCCCTCTTTTGTGGGCTGTGATTCAAACGTCAATTTGGTTCGCAAAGCCTTTGCCGTGCTGTTCTGCTCTGGCCCACTTGTGTGCTTCCCAGAAAACAATCTGAAGTTCAGCAGTGTTTCAGAAAGGTGCTCCATTTTCAAAGCTTTTGCTGTGCTGAGTCTGGTCAGTGACTTGCAAGCGCTGTTCGGAGTTCTGTTCAGGATTTCATACAGAAATACAGGACATCCCTTTTCTGTCTCATTTCTCTAGTTGGGAGGAGGAGGAGAAGCATCGTATTGCTACTCTAGGACTGTGATAGAAGACAAGACATTGCCCACAGTTTCCGAGTGATGGGGCCTGGTGAGGGGGAACGGCATGGAACTTTGGTGTGTGTGTGTGTGTGTGTGTTCTCCTAGAGCAGGGCAGGTAGGGTAGGATTCTGTTCTGTAGCCCACACAGCCCTACTTCTTTGACTGGAGAGAGTATCTTTCACAATTGGGTGATGATGGCTTAAAAGCACAGTGGTAGCAGTGGAGGTGGGGAGGGGCTTAGAGATCCAGATATATTCCACAAGTAAGCAGACCCATTTTGCTAGTGGATGAGGTGAGAGAGGTGAAAAAAAGAGAGAGAGGAACCCAGGTGGATTCTAAAATACTTGCTTTAACAACTGGAAGGTTGCCGTTCCCATTTGCTGAGTGGGCACAGGTGGGCAGGAGGAGGATTGGGAGAGATTTTGTAGAAGAGGAAGGTTGGGCTTCTACTTTTGAATATGGCTAACTGCTGTATGCTTGTATTGTGACAGGACTTGGTATGTGCATTTGAAAATTCAACAGTCCTTCAGACTGAAAATCAACGAAAAGTTTGGGCCATGACACCATGAGAAACTTTTATCTATTTATTTTTAATTTATTTTAATAATTCATTTATATTTAATAAATCTCTTACATCTCTTATAACAATCCATACCTCAATTGTATCAAGCACATTTGTACATACCATCATCATCATTTTCTAAACATTCATATTCTATTTGAGCCCTTGGTATCAGCTCCTCTTTTTATCCCCTTCTTCCCTCCCAACTTCATGACCCTATGATAAATTATAAATCATGATTGCTTTCATATATTACACACCATCTGCTGTCTCCCTTCTCCCAAAGTTTCTTGCACCCTCTTCTCCCCATTTCCCCTACCCTCCTGGTATGGCTGCTTCCATTTCTGTTCCTCAGAGGTTTATATGACCTGGATTCTTTGTGTCTTGAGCTCCTGTTGCACCAGTGTACATGCTTTGGTCAAGCCAGAATTGAAAGGCAGGATTGGAGTCATGATAGTGGTGGGTAAGGTCGGCCTCAAGGAGCCAGCGGAATTTTGTGTGTTTCATTGGTGTTATACTGCACCCTGTTTATCTCATCTCTTCCTGGCAACCCTTCTGTGAGGGGATGTCCCATTGTCTACAGATGATTAGGGGCCTCTTCTCTAACCCCTCCTCAACATTATGTTTTTTTTTTTGTTTTGGGTATTCTGATGACTATTACCTGATACCATCAGCATCTCACGATCTCACAGGCTGATGTACTTTTTCCATGTGGGCTTGTTGCTTCCCTACTAGCTGGCTGCTTGTTTAACTTCCAGTCTTTAAGATCTCAGATGCTATATCATTTGATATCCAGGCACCATCAGCTTTCTTTACCACATTTATTTGTCTACCTATTTTGTCTTTATCGATCATGCTGGGAGGGTGAACATCATAGAATGACAGGTTGTTAGAACAAAACATTCTTGCATTAAAGGAGGGCTTAAGCAGAGGCCCCAAATCCATCCGCTTCCTCAGTGTATTGCCTTATAAATATGCCAACACCTATGTCAATACCTCTATTTTTATGAATTAATATATTTATATAAGTGCATACCTATGTTTATACTTCTATCTATAACCTTGAGAAGCTTTAATTATTTTATTAAAAAATTAAAGGCCTTGATAATCATTTCTGTATAATATTTAATATTTACATTTAAATTCATAAAGGTTGGACTTTTTCAAATCAAGGACATCTTTTTATCCAGAATGCTTTTAGTACATTAAAAATGTACATTTAATATTAAGTTCTGAATAAAAGGACTTGTTGAATGCTAATGGGTTTAATGATAGATTCATTTGTACTGTATAATTCGAAGCAAATCTGTTAGCTTATCCTTTATAAAAATGTTTGTCTGAAAATATGTTTTATTCATTTACTTATCTAGCTATCGATTTCAATTGCAATTAATATACGACCACACTGAAGGCTTTATCTGTCTGTTTGTAAGAGTTCGTCAAGAGTTGATCTAACTAAATGACCTAACTAAATGACTAAAAAATAAAATAAAAATGCTTTAGTGTGATTACACATATTAAATAGAACACCACATTGTCTTCTTTCAGTCTTGTCTGAAGGGTTTGGTTTACATAGGAATATTCGTGGAAATCAAAGAAAGTATAGCTGCTGAATCTTCAATTGAACTGCAGCTCTCTCTGCCAATGAACAGAATTGAGGATTTTTGTGGTAGATTACAAATATGTTGACATTTTGCTTAAGAAAGCAGTCGATTTTAAATGATCCAAAAAGACACTTCTAGATCAGTGATAGCTTTAAAATATTTGTGTGAAAATGAACCTTTTCCCATTATAAAGACATTAAGAGGTTACCAAAAAATATCTTCTATAATAGACCAACTAATATAATTTATCTCTTACCTGTACCCAGAATTTAAGTGCACAGATTATCATCATATCTATAAAGCCTAAGATAGAGATTTATTTTAGCCAAGAATATTCCAAAAGATATTGAAAGAGGAGCATACATTTCAGCTGTTCTCAGACACTTCAAACTGATCTTTGTGCTACATCAAGGATTTACTTTGGAAAGAACATCATAGACTTGCAGGTCTGGAGGTGCCTGTGAGGGCTCATCTGGTTCATCATGTCATCCTTGGGATTATTAAAATTTCCAGATGCAAAACTAGTTATAATAGGCTGGGTTTTCAACCTGTGAACTTTGGAGAACTCTTCTCAAGGCAGAATCTCCTTTTCAAAGCTATTAAAAAGAAGGTTCTTCCTCATTTCCTATGCTCCAAGTCCCCAACAGTGGTGGTGTGTTTCAAAGAACATCTCCTCACAATACTTGAAACCCTTAAAAGAGGTTAGAACTCGAACTTCAAGTAATCATCTCTCTGTCAATTTCCTTTGAGATTCTTCAAATGGTAGTGTTTTGTTTAAAGAAAATCAGATTTAAACTTGTGTAATAAATGGCTGAAGTAAAAGTTTATTATTATGTTTTAATGTTACTTCCTCTCTGGGTTTTGAACTATGTCGTCTGCTCTAACCTATTTTCAGAATGTTAAAGTATAACCATATAAAGAACTAGTACATATGATAGCACAATCATCTAGGTGGCCTTTGGCTATTTCTGGTTATTCGAGCCTATTCTTCAGTTATGAAATGACTTATTATGCTTTTGGTTCATACCAGTGAATACCTAGTTTAATCTCTCAAGCAATCTTTTAGCTTCTGCTTAATGACTTTGAGCATCTGAACACTTAAAACATTAAATACATTACAGTTATTCTGTATTTGAATCTGAGAAACATAAAACACTTTGTATCACCTTTTACCAGTACTAGAAAACCTTCCTTTCCCTCATGCTCAGCTTGTGAGAAATGGCATGGGGAGCACAGCTGATCTGCTCCAGTTGCGTTAGGGAGAAGAGAATGCAAGCCCACAGAGTCCAAGGCTGATTTCTGTGAGGAAGATGGCAGCTGTGCCTCCCACTTCAACCTTTTTACCCTTTTCAGACACCAACTATTGCATTCACAGCACTCTCTTCTGCTGGGTATGCTCATCTGATCTAATATAACACAGACGGTATTCACTATTATGCTCGCTATTAGACTCACTATTACGCAAGTCTGTTAGAGAGTTTAACAAGTTACAAGTCAGAATCGGAAATGTTAAACATATGATAGTGGGACGTGTGGAAAGTAAAAGGAAATAGAGAAAAAACTGGGAGGCAAAGGGCATTTATAGCGGTCTAAATGCAGGCATGTACATAGGTACATATATTTATATATGATGATGGGGAAATAGATCTATGTGTATATATTTATAGGGTCAGTTTTAAGACAGAAAATGGACATTGGACCTCCACCATGTACTTCCTCAATGCAATAACACTTTGGCATTCCATGAAGCTCACCTTCCCAAATGATCACTGAAGACAAATGTGTGCATAAGCAAAAGTGGAAAAGAAAGCTGATGGTGCCCAGCTCTCAAAAGATATAGTGTCTGGGGCCTTAAAGACTTGAAAGTAAACAAGCAGCCATCTAACTCAGAAGCTACAATGCCCACATGGAAGAAACATGCCAGACTGAATCACCACGAGGTGTCAAAGGGATCAGTTGTCAGGCATCAAAGAGCTAAAAATCATATCATTGCATGCCCACTTTCCTGACATGATCACTGAAGACAAATGTGTGCATAAGTAAATATGGTGAAGAAAGCTGATGGTGCCTGGCTATCAAAAGATATAGCATCTGTGGACTTCAAGGCTTGAAGGTAAAGAGGCTATCATCTGGCTCAGAAGCAACAAAACCCACATGGAAGAAACACACCAGCCTGTGTGATCATGAGGTATCTAAGGGATCAGGTATCAGGCATCAAAGAACTAAAATTTATATGATTATAAATGAGGGGAAGTATAGACTGGGGACCCAAAGCCCATCTGCAGCTGAAGCGATATCCCCTTACAGAAGGGTGGAGGGGAGTAGATGATGCAGTCAAAGTACAATGTAGCAGCAATGAAATATGCAACTTTCCTCTAGTTCTTAAATGTTTTCTCTGCACCAGCTATCAAGATCCCAATTCCACTGTGCATATTCGGCTAGACCAGAGGATGTACACTAGTACAGAGAGAAACTGGAAACATGGGGAATCCAGGACAGATGATCCCTTCAGGACCAGTGGTGGGACTGTTGAAACTGGGAGGGTGGCTGGAAGGTGAAGTAGAAAGGGGAAACTGATTACAAAGATCTACATATTGCCTCCTCCCTGGGATATAGACAACAGAAAAGTGGGTGAAGGGAGACATTGGACAGTATATGATGTGACAAAATGGCGACAATTTATAAATTATCTAGGGTTCATGAGGGAGAGGAACGGTGGAGGGAGGGGGAATATGAGGAGCTAATACCAAGGGTTTACGTAGAAAAAACATGTTTTGAGAGTGATGATGGCAACAAATGTACAAATGCGGTTAACATATAATATATTGAATGTGATAAGAGATGTATGAGCGCCCAAAAGTTCTTTTTAAAAGAATAAAAAGAAATATTAACCATGGAGATGATGTGTTTGCAGCATTTTTCTTTTCTGGCAGGCATGTTTCTCTCTGGTTCTCAGCCTCTCGGTCCAGAGTACTTGGCCTTTTCCTTGCTTTCATGTTCAAAGGCAGCCTACTCTACAAGCCAGCCTCCTGCCTCCTGCCCAAAGACACTGAGTATTCTCCATCCATGTGCCCTTAAGACTACTCATGCTCCTGTTGCCTTGGCTTCATTCAGCGATCTCAGATAAACTTCACTTATTTCTCTTTTTTGATCGTCTTGAAACTCTCCCTTTCTACTTCTGCCGTATTTCACATGGCACTCAGAAGACTAGCAAAGTCGATCAATCCTCATGTCAGGGTCCTCTATACCTATCTGCATTGTGGGGGTCACGTGCTTATGTCAATTTCATGAGTGAGATGTAGGGGTGGAGTCTGGCCTGTTCATCTGGAGATAGCCACTGAGTAGCCAATGAGGCCTCCATGTGGGCATGGCTTTCTCCTGAGGCTCCTGGGAAATCTCACGATATTTCCCTCGTGAAGATGAGATGGTTGATGGGAGTTAGTCTCAGAGACAACAAACCACGGACAAGACAAGATAGCCGCATCTGAGGAGCTGACGTCACATGGCCTTGCCCTGATGGAACCAGACCTCTGAAGTTGGAGAAGCCACTGGAGACCCCTGCCAGGGCTGACTTGCTTCTACCATCACTGGACGGTGTTGATGGAGCCTGAGCCCTGGAAATGAGGAGCCGTGAGGGGACCCCTGCCAGCGCCCGGACTCTGCACCCACTGGCCTGTGACTTCATGAGTTGGAAGGAGACATTATAGACTAGTATCAGACAAATGAGCTAATATCAGACTTGTGACTTTTTGCTGGACTGGGTTGGGATGCTTTCTTAATATCCTATTCCTCTTATATATAAACCGTACCCTTATATCCATATGTGTGTCTATGAATTTTTTTCTCTAGTCTACCCGGACTGACACATGCATGTTCCCATCCTGTCATGCATTGGTGAGTGTGGAGAGAAGAGACATATCAAGTCATTTCAGTTCACCACAGCATGCAAGGTGCATTTTCTTTGTGCTACAATTTTAGTGTTTCTGATGCTGGGATTGAAGCATTTTTTAAGATTATCTATGGAACATTGTGATACTTACTGAATGTCCTGAAACTAAAACCCATTGCCATCGAGTTAATACTCACTCATAGAGACTGCAAAGGACAGAGCTGAATTGCTCCTGGGAGTTTCTGAAACTGTACTTCTTTACCACGTAGAAAGCCATGTCTTTCTCCCAAGGATCACCTGCTGATTTCACACTTCTCACCTTGTGGTTAGCAGATGAACACACAACCACTGCGGCATCAGGGCTCCCAGCTTAGGCGATGCAAAAGCTTATGCACTTCTGTTAACCAAAAGTCTACAAGGTCAATTCCAGTCTGAGGCCACTTGGAAGAAAGGCTTGTTTATGTGCTTCCAAAAATTCAGCTACTGCAAACTCAGTTGCATCTGGATACACCTGAGGTCCCCCAAGACCACTGCTAAAACAGAACTTCATTTTCCTAACAGTTAAGGAAGCTAGCAGTCTGAATGCAGACAATGCACTGTAGAGTGTGCTTTCTCACTCTGTCCCTTCAGGGGGAGACCCTTGTCTCATTTTAGCTTTGGGTTTGTGAATTTCACCATGTTCTTTTATATATTTTTTTCCTAATGTGTTGTGCCCCCATCCTTTCCTTTTGGGCTTCTACCTCAAAACCAAATTTGTTCTTCTAAGGTTTTAAAGGTGCTCAGTTGAAGACATATGCCGATCTCAGCGGGTCTCATTAGCATGAACAATCCCATTCCACAGTGAGATTTTTCACCTGCAGGCAGTGGTTGTTGCTAAATGCCTCTGAGACATCCCAACTCCTTTTGGCCCTACGGAACACAAAATGAAACATACCAGGGCCTTTTCCATCTTCACCATTACGGATGTGTTTGAGATCATTCTTGACAGCGCTTTGGCAAGCCATCTGGTTTGGGGTCTTCATCTTTTTTGCATGTGGATCCTCTACTTTGCCAAGGACAATGTCCTTCTCCAGTGTCCCCTCATCCCTCCTCATGACCTGTCCAAAGCACAGTAGAGCAGCAAGTTCTCCCCATTTGTGCACTCAAGGAGCTTGTGCCTGTATCTTTCCCAAGACAGATTTGTGTATTCTTATGGCCATTCCATAGGCTATTCAATTCACAGGCCATTCAATTTCGTCGGCTGTTCTTTGCTAAAATCACAATTCAAAGTCATGGATTCTTCTTCGTTCTTCCTTACTCATTGTTCAACTTTTCCATCTATATACCGAAGAAATGGAGTGCAGGCTTGTCTGGCATCCCTTGACTGCACAAAGAGGAGTAGCCAACTTCAAAGAAGACCAAGGCTGATGGCCAAAGGTCAAGGTCTAATAGGTCTCCATCTTTCATGCTTCTTTAATTCAGTTCTGATGCCAACCACGCGGCCACAGCACTTTCTGAGGGGTTGAAGGACTCACTGCCATGGCTGCAGAACTCAAAGACAGGACTCACAATTAGGAAGAGTTATTAGGGAAGCTAGCAGGTTACAGACTGATTCTTTTGTTCAAAAGGTCTCTTTTTTAGCAGGCATGTCTTTCTCTAGTCCTCATCTTCTCAGTCACGGGGTCTCTTGGCCTCTGTTTTCTTTGGTGGGCCAGGAAGTTCACTCCGCTGCCTCACAGGCTCTGAGCCACTCGTTCCGCTGTCTCACCATCCCTGTCTTGCTGCCGTGGGTGCCTCTGGTGCTGTCACCATCTCCGACAGAGATAAGTGACCATATTTTAAGCAGGACACTGTTGTCCAGGGTGGGGGTGGGGATGGGGTTCCTGATTAAAAGTTTGGTCTATATGGAGCAACAAAAATTTTCAATGAATGCAAAAACAGTATTTTAATATATTTATTTTAATTTTAAAACGCCATGGGACATTGTTAAATTGTTAAAAAGCAGGGCATCGGACCTCAGATGCAATCTGCTGGTAGTCCTACCTCCCCTAATTTTTTGTTTGTTATTATTTTAATAGTTCTATTGATATATAATTCACATATCATACAACTGAATGTTTCCATCATATTAAGAAGAGTTGTACAGGCATAACCATAGTCAATTTCAGAAGATTTTCATTTATCTTATACTTATTGTTAGCTCCCCAATTTTCACAAATCTTCCTTACCATGCCTCTAGGTAATTATTAATCCAGTTACTATTTCTATAGATTTACCTATCCTGGACTTATTTATTTTCTCTTAAAATCATTTTATTGGGGGCTTGTACATTGCTTATCACAATTCAGACATACATATACTGTGCCACGCACCTTTGCACAGCTGCTGCTGTCATCTTTCTCCAAATGTCTGCTTTTCCACTTGAGCCCTTGATATCAGCTTTTCATCCTTTCCCCTCTGTCTTCGCTCCCCCCTGCCCCACTAACCCTCAATACTTTATAAACTATTATTTTGTCATATCTTACACTGCCCGATATCCCCCCTCCCACTCCTCTGATGTCCATCCTCCAGATAGGAGGTTATGTGTAGATCCTTGTAATTGAACCCCCCTCTCTACCCTACCTTCCCTCCACCCATCCAGATAGCCGTCTAAAACAGACAAAAATACAAAATGAAAAGAACAATGGCAAAAGATAACAGAGTAAAACTTGAAAGCAGAAACATTAAACACGAAAACAGCTTTAAAATAAGTCAAAAGGGAGGTCAAATTACATTTTTACCTGACTACATCTGCCATAAGTAACTTTACAGTGATCTATAATAGCAAGGCTACTTATATCTGTGGACTGTGGTCAGAAAGGGTTTTAGAGGCTTATTTCATAGAAGGACCCTTCAAATGGATTTGGGGCTTCCAGTGTCATCCATTGCCTTCATCAAATTGATTTGTACTTTATTATATATAAAATCCTTGGATCACACAGATAGGTGTGCTGCTTCCATGTCGAGTTAGTTGCCATCTCACTCAGATGGCTGCTTGTTTTAAGAAAATCTTTTAAGACCCCAGATGCAACTCTTTTGGATTGCCAGGCACGTCTAGTTTCTTTACCTCCCTTCGCTATAGCAGCTGTATCTCAGTGACCTCCTCATGATGCTGCCAGGAAGTGCCGTGTTCTAAGAACAAAATGCTCTTAGATCCAGGCTAGAACTAAGTGCAAGCCCCAGAGCCAGGCACATAGCTATGCACTCTATGTGTCTCTGGTTCATTTTGGGTAGATCTTTTTTGTTCATCATAAAATGCTCTCTCTTTCTGCTTCTGGGATGACCCACTTATATACCCAAGGGAATGGCAAAACTGGCCAGTGTCCTCTATTGGTGCTTTATATAATCTGTTTGCATGATCCTACCCAATTATCTGGCAGAAATCATTATCCTTGTAAAGGGGCTGTATATGCTACTATGTAATTTCACTTCACCACATATATGCATGAAACAACTGAAAACACCATGGCTTAGCACCTCAGTTCTTAAAGTGACAGCATCACTTTCTAACATTTCAAAGAGATCTTTTTCAATGCACCTGTCCAGTGCAATACGCTGTGTGATAGCTCCTGATTTTACGGGTGTTGACTGTGTATTCAAGTAAAATAATATACTTATCCTCCACAATGTTTTGTTGATGCTGATTGGCTCAATTGTGAGAATTTTTGTTTATGTTAAAATGGGGAGTTCTTATCTCTATTGAAGGCTGTCATGGTAGATTTTCATCAGTAGGTACTTCAAATCCTTTCACTTTCAGCAAGCAAGGTTGTGTCATTTGCATATTTCAGGTTGTTAAAGAGTCTCCGTGTCCTCTTTTGCAGAGCCAAGCTTCTTGGATTATTTGCTCAACATACAGATGCAATGATTGTTGTGAAAGCATGTAGTCTTGGTGCACATCTTCTCTTATTTTAAACCAGGCCTCGCTTTGTTCTTTTTGAATGACTGCCAATTGTGTGAACACTGACATAGCCTGGAATTTTCATTCTCACAATGCTATCAATGCTTTTCCATAATCCACATAGTCGAATTCCTTTCCATAGTCAACAGAACATAGGCAGACATCTTTGGGAGTCTCTCCTTTAGGCAAGACTCATCGGAGATCTGCATCTCTGCATTCATCTGTGAATCTGCTGGAATTTCTGGCAGTTTCCTGTACTGCTG